>CAKNYM010041104.1:0-72236 GCA_932195095.1 Andricus curvator
AAACATGTACTCGTAATTATCGATTATTTTATTATACCATTAAGCCATTTTCCTTTCGGGGTAGGCGTGACTTGCTCGGTTGGAAAATTGTAGTGTGTAGATGGGTATATGGGTATAAGGTAGATAGGTATATACGTGTGAGGTATATATGTTTTAGATTGATCTGGAATTCTCGTGTCATTTATTCAAATCACACGTTTATTCCGCAACACTGCTCCGACCCAGGTTTCTGATCAATCTCTCTAGCGATCACCCCAAGAGAAGAGCCTCACAAAATTGTTATGTATGGTTCCCCACTTGGGCCCATTAGAATCCAAGGTCTTTGTTTCAGGCTTCATTCATTCTATTGTCACTCTGTTTACAAACTATTTGTCGCCACACTTTTCTGTCCAGGCATACTACTCTAGCTTCCTTCACGTCCATGCATTTTTTCATGCAAGCTCTTGTGTTTCTATGGCTTCTTACGTCTCTTCGGATTAATGTCTCATTTACCGATTCTAACCATTCTTTCGGCGGTCTACCTCTAGGCATTCTGCCATTTACTTTACCTTTATACACTTGTTTGGCCAGTCGCTTATCTTTCATTCTTTCAAGATGTCCTAACCATCTTAACTGATTTCTTTCCCATATGTCAACTAGTGTTTCTCCTGTACCACATTCTTTGAGGATTGTCTCGTTTCGGACTTTGTCCATCAGTGTTTCCCCGCATATTATGCGCAGAGGTTTCATGCCGATCGCGTTAATTTTACTCCTGTCCTTTTCTTGACCGGTCCATGTCTCGCTACCGTATAGTACAGTCGGTACGAATATGGACTTATGTATCGCCATTTTAGATTTTTTTGATATCTTTTTATTTCTGAGGATGGAGCCTGTTCTGCCGATAGCCTGCTTACCCTTATTTATGCGCCTATCTAGCTCCCCATCTATTTTTCCGTCGCTACTGAATAAGCTTACCAGATATACGAACTTGTCAACTTGTTCTACTCTGTCATCATTCAGGACAAGTTTGTACATTGTTTTCTCATTTTTCCCCGCGAGCACCATGCTTTTTGTGTTATTTATGTTAATTTTGAGGCCTGTGTCCTTCATGCTTGTATTAAGTTTACTCAACATTCTTTGCAAGTGCTTAATTGATTCTACCATAGCAATCTTGTCATCTGCGAAAGCTAACCCACGTACTCTCACTGTTTCGAGATCTACACCTTCTTCGTCGAAGAGGGCCATTCTAAGGCATTTACCCACAAATATGAGGAATAGCCAAGAGGACATAACGCATCCTTGTTTCACGCCTTGCATAATTTTTCCCATTTACCCTTACACTCCACGGACGGAAAAATGCATTTGAATTAATTCGATTCGATTTAACTGAGTAACTTTTAAGACTGCATATCCCTCTATACAAGTTTCCACTTGTGCATCCCGCAAGGTACATTATTCCCTGAAGAGTTTAATTCGTACTAATCTTGAATATGTCTGTCGCAGTTTAAACATCTTTCATGAATAATTGTGAATTCATAAAAGTGGTAGCTTAAATTGCTTTTAATGGAGCCTGTTCAACAACTCAAGTCCAATGACACAGACTGGATTGAGCGTCGGGAGGACATTAAAAGTAGCCCTTACCACCCTATTTTGGAAAATCACCCTTAAGGAAACCCTAGGAAGTAGGATAAGGTTGTTATTCCCATCTGTACGAGTGACGATACTTTCTAGGATGCGCAAGCTTTCAAAACGGAAGTAATTTGCAGCCAAAAATTGTTGAGAGATGAAATTTTCTTGGGACCTGATTTCTACAAATGCCAAGGATTCAATGTGATTTAACGCGACCCCATTAATTTCCATGACTGCCATCCATAAATTTGCCAATATTTTATTAAAATTTCGTTGAGCGGTGGGTTCACTTAAGCGCAAACAGGAATTGCGTACGTTAGCCCGTTGAGTTTTCTTGTCTAATTCTTTTATTTTTCTTCAGCGAATTTCACGAGGTGGCCTGTAAGCCTAACTCTCTAAACTGTTTGCCCCCTTGATTATCCAGGAGCTTTCTTTTTGACTTTTAATATCGCTCTGTTCCCTTTCACTTTTATAAATTAAGCATCATTTTAATTCATCCAGGTGCAATGTTGAGATTAAAATTCCGCTTAATTTGCCTAGCTTTTTACTTCAATTTTGAATTTAGGTATGTGAGCTCAGTACTCACAAACATTAGTACAACTTTTCAAGACTTCTAATTGAATTTTGACTAAAATGATCTCTTTATTCCATTTTAACCCTGTTGAAATTTAACACTTCGTACATCAAGCGGTCTAATTTCCAGGTGTTGGGCCTGGTTGAGAAGTCTGCTTTAATTATCAAGCGTAAAATTTCATTAATTAAAATGGAAAGTTTCGATGATACCCAATTCCAGTACGGGAAGTCAATTCACATATTTCCTGCCCTTGGGAGCATCGGTTTTCAGTTTCCGGGTCTCACCCCGGTTGAGAGAAAATCTTTGCTCCGGCAAGTCATACGCCAACCGTCCCCATCATGAGTTTGGGTAAATAAGAATTCAGTTTCGGTGAAATGAACCATTTTTCGAGCGAGCAATAAGATTTGTAAAATTAAAAACCTGAGTGTGATCTCCTGGATATTGTTGTTTAAAGTAGTATGCAAGGCGGTGAGACGTCGTAAGCGTCTCGGTTGCTTCGATTCCAGCTATTCTGGCTTTGGTTCTGAGAACTCCGTTCTCCTGCTGGGTTGGATCGCAAGTGTCGTTTCATTCGCGTCTCATCGATCGAGTGATCCCCTGTATGCTCGGTCCCGCTTGTCTCCCTACTCTTGGGGGTCTGGTTGCGCGCGCGTTTATCGATTGCCCGCTTGCCTTACTGACCTATATCTTTTCATAAGAATTTCGTGTTCCTGTCTCGCAATTTCTTATCGCTGTCCCTTTTCTTCTTATCACAACACAGCTGATGGCGAGACTTTGTCGGTTTTCCCGCTAGTCAGCTGACATATGTTTGTTTCCTTTTATCAGCTGGTGCGGTGACGAGTTGAACCGTCTCAACCTGTATATATTGTTTTTATTGCTTGTAGGAGCCATCCATTGACTCTGCACTCGTTAAGGACTTCCCAAAGTTCACTTCTATTTACCTTGTCAAATGCTTTTTCTAGGTTAACGAATGCACAGAAAACTTTCCTTCCTATTCTCAAGCTTTTTTATGTGATCTGTTCTATACTAAATATCTGATCTGTACATGATCTTTCTGGCATAAACCACTTTGGACTTCCCATATCTCTCCTTCTGTTATTTTCATTTCGCTAAGAATAAGTATTTTTGAGTATATTTTACTTACGGTACTTAGTAAGCTGATGCCTCTGTAATTACTGCAGTTGTTTTGATCTCCCTTTCTTTCGTATATTGGTACGATGATCGCTTTTCTCCACTCGTCTGGGACTTACCCATCTCGATACATAAATTTATCAATTCGCATAAACTGTGAGGTATGTATTCGCCACCGTATTTAAGCATTTCAGCAATAATACTGTCTACATCAGCAGCCTTATTGTTTTTCAAGTTCTTAATTATATCTCTAGCCTCAGTGACACACACTTTTTCAATTGGGCATTCTAATGCATTATGTGCTATGTCGCAGTTCTGTTGCCCTATGTCTGCGCCTCCTAATAATTCTTTAAAAGAGTCTTTTAAAGCGTCTACTATCCCGTCTGTATCATATAGCATTTCACCTTTGCGGTTTCTCATGCTGACAAACTCTGTATTTTGAATTTCCTCCATATTTTTGAATAATAGTTTCATGGTTCCTTCAAAGTCCTTTTGTATTTTCTTCTCTTTTTCTGTTCTGATTTTATCTTGACTTTTCTTGATTAATCGTTAGCTTCCCTATTTTTGTGTCTGTAATCATTTTTGAGCCTATTTCTCTCCTCGTCGCTGAGACCTGTGATGTTCAACGTTCTCTCGTGCGCTTTTTTCTTTTCTTGCTGGGCTGCCTGAATTTCATCATTCCACCACGCATCACCAGACTTTCTTCCTATCACTGCCGTACCACGCACTTCAATCGCAGTTTTAACAATGATATCGCGTAACAAAGTCCACGCGCCCACTATATCTTTATTGCTTTTAAGCGGTTCGTTTAATATATTTTAAAAATCTCTTCGCACTTCCGGTTTCTGTAAATTTTCAATCTTTATTCGAATTTTTGTTTCGTTTTTTTTTCTTTTTTTTTCTTTCTTCTCCATCCCCGCCCTAAGTTTATTTTGGAGACTAAAAGGTAATGATCAGTATTGCATTCGGAACCTCTCATGACTCTTGTATCTTTAATTAGTTTTCTTAGTCTTTCATCCGCAATAACGAAGTCAATTATACTGCGGTTTTTTTCTTTACCTGCGTGTACGTGTGGATCATTTTATGTCGGAACCAAGTATTTATAATAAAAAGGCCCTTTTCTAAGCATAAGCTAACTAGTTTTTTCCCCGTTATAATTTTTTCTTGGATTCCCGAATTCACCTAGAACCCTTTCTGTATCTGTATCCTGACGTTGGATGCCGACCCCTCCGTTCATATCTCCTAGCAGAATTATTGTATATATATTGTATATATATTGTATATATATATTGTATAATAATATATATATACCTTGATCGCAAGTACTTATTGTATCATTTAAAGTGTCCCAGAAGGCGTCTTTGACTTCTCTCGGATCGCTATCAACTGGTGCGTAGCATGCTATGATAAATAATCTTCTGAGTTCTACTTTAATTCTAAACCACAACAATCATGGAGATACAAATCCACGTTTCTTGATATGTCGAGTTGCTGAATGGTTCTTTGATTCATAATCTAACCGACCCCTTGACTACCATGTGATTCACTGCTTAGTCCTGACCATATTTCGAAACCGCCTTTCAACACCCCATTTTCTATGTTTCTACTTTCGCACCCCTTTTTCTTTGTCTCAGGTACACATAAAATATCTAGTTTCCTTGTGTGCATGGTTTCTCGTGGTTCTCTTACTTTAAGATCATTCACTTCTCTAGCATTCCAAACACCCAGTCTCCATTCATCGCCTGGAACTCGACCTTCACGTTTACCGTGCGTATGCCTTTCGTCAATCAAAGTTTCAGTCCATTCCGAGGCGACTTTATTGTTTGTATTGTTTGTCTAGTTGTAACGTTAGTCCCACCAAAACTTCTGTTACTGGAGGGGGCGGGGGAAGAATGGAAACCGAGAGAGAGTGGCAATTGGTTGACGTTTTTATGCTGTGAAGGTCATCAGCCTTCAGCAGCGTTGTATTAGATAAGAGTTCATTTGTTTCCATCTGCCGATTCCCGGCCCACCTGTAGGCATGGAACCAAAAACTCTTTTTTTTTTTTAAATATATATTAAATTTTTTCCTGCTTGAAATATTAAAATAGTTTTAATAATTGAACTGCAATATTAGAAGTTTTAGGGAGAATTTAAAAAGAATTTAGAAGTCTTTGTAAACAACGCGTCAAGGGAAACGTCATCAGTGTAATTTTCGAGTTTTCAACCACTTTAGTATCTTTAAAGATTACCTGACCAAATATGTAAAATTGGACCCTACGAAAGCTACTAAAGCCCAATAAGTAATTATCAAGGTGGAAGATTTCGTCCTTGAGTTCGGAGCACCTAATCGTCTAGTCACGGGCCGAAGAACATGCTTCACGCCAGGTGAATTCATCGAATTTCGCGATAAAAATGGCATTCGCCATTCTTTGAATTCACCACGTCATGCGCAAGCCAATGGGAGGGTAAGACCAGTAAATAGAACTTTGATTCCAGTAATCCAATTCAGCATGTAGGAGAGCGGAACCAACAATTGGACGAAACAACTAAAACGAATCGGTCGTGATCTTAACGAGTCGTGCAACAAGTCAACTGACAAAAGTGCCTTTGAACTCCTGCTTGGATATACGTCTAGTCTCGATGAAGGAAGAGTCAGAGAACTTACTTTTGACAAAGAGTATGTCGTACCTACGATTCTACAGGAAGAAGCTCGCCGCATTATCGAAGAGGCTCAGTTCAAATATAAGGAATATTATGATAAGTATCGCCGAACGAACGTACGCTACGATATTGGAGAAGTCGTCTTTATGAGAGTGAAACCAGTTTCCACGAGAGATTCAACAAAACTTCAACTGAAGTACAGGGGACCTTTAGTCGTTCACAAGGTCTTACCTAATGACACTTATGGAGTTTCGGAATTGAGAGTCGATAAGTCTGGACGTCGTTATGTCAGCACAGCACATGTGAGCCAGCTCAAACCCTGGAAACCAGCTTTCGACGATTCCTCGGCTGAAAACGTGAATGTTAATCATTCACAGGACGACGAAGAAGATGAGTATCAACTTGGAGGGGAATCTACCGAACAGCAGCAAATGCAAGAAGATGATAGCAAGAGGGTACTGCAGCATGAACCATCAAGTGTTTAAAGGAATGTCAAAAAACCAATACGATATGAAGTTGAAGAAACGCCTCGAGGGCGAGCCGATCGTTAGAAGCTTCAGCGGGTTATCGAAACTACGAATTGTAGAGGGCGCGAGGAGCGTGAGAGAGAGTGTGTGCGTTGAGATCGAGCGGATATGCACTGTTGCAAAGAGAGACAATTTGTTTAAAAAGACATGTGTTTTATCATGTTTGTCAGGCATCCCCTGTTGTATTGTGCTCAGCTTGGTGTCTCAATAAATATGTGTTAAGACATTGATAATTTCAGTTGAAAGGTAATTTCTCTCAGTGAAAATTGTACTACAGTCAAACCTGCATTTAGCGAGCCTCCATTCAGCGTTTCCGAGAATTCACATCATGCCGTGGGGATTGGTGAGACATGTTGCGGGGGGATTGCGGTGCTTACTCAGGCGTGACAAAACAGAAGCGTTGCGCTAAGGCGCTGTGCCCTAACGGCCTACATGTCTAACTGCGTCATGACGTTGCGACAATGCACTCGAAGCACGATGGCGAGCTCGCGTCAACCAACAGTGGGTCTCCGATGCCATAAACTGAAGCCGATCGGACCGATCGGATTATCTCGTGTAATCGAATGTGCCTGTCTTTGGTCTTGACAACATCGCCATCTGATATGCGAATGTATATCACGAAGTAGCATCTCGAAGTTATTGGAACAATGTTTATGAGAAAGAGCAGTGAATATCAATTAATTTTAATCAAAAATGTTATACCAAGGTTTAAAATTAATTATTCACTATAAGATTTCTTGTTAATATTTAATCGAGATCTAAATTTCTCCTGAATTGGAGGCGCTGTCGTAGCTACCAATAGGCTCTACGATTCGACCAAGTAAAAAAACAAGAAGAGGAAGAAGTATTGGATAGACAGAGATAGAGAAAGTATGATCGTTTCGCAACGAAAAGGCCTGTCATTGAAAGACAATCGGATCGTCTCTGTCTATCTCACATGGTAGAACGAGAGGTCCGATCGACTTCAAGCATCGTAGTCCCAACCTCCAACTGTCAGGTGTTGACATGAGAATTGTGAAAACTGTGTTTTTCGTGGACAGATAATCTAGTATTTATTAAAGGGAGTGATTTTCTGTTAAATAACTTCTTCGTATGTCTGGTTATGAACTGCGTTATCATTATGCGCTATATACGCAACAGAGCGTATTTCCCACTTGTAATGTTTTTTTAGTGAAAATAGTGATGTGTTTTTGGATACTGCTGTCTTCAAACGGTTTAATCAAGCGAGTGGCAGAGTATCTGGATCGATTAATCAAAAGAAAGCTCTCCTTTTAAACGAGATACTCAACGGCCCGCAGACGTTTATAGTACGTAAGCAGGAAACAGATTTATTTCAACGTGTAACAGAAAACTTTCTTCCTCATTTCCCTAAAATATTTAGTTGACCCTTGTCTCTGTCTTAGAAAAACAGTTTTTAAAATATTTTTTACCACTCAGGAAAATCCACCGGAAACGGTTCATACGCCCCTGACTGTTTATATTCGAAGAACCTGGATTGAAGCCGACCGACAGCCCCAAGACCGACGCTAAATCCAGGTTTGACTTTATTTTGTTGAGAAATTGTTGTTTTTTTCTTGTAAAAAATAGATTTTTTAACTGAAATTTTAACTATCCCATTTATGGTTGAAACATTTTTTTTAGTTCAAAATTCAACTATTTGGTTCAAAATTAACATACTTTGTTGAAAATTCGTCTTTTTTCGTTATATTCAACTGTTTTTCAATTCAAATTCAAAATTTTTTTCTGATTGAAATATCAACTATTACATTTTTTATTAAAAATTTATCTTTTTAGGTTACAAATTCAACTCCTTGGTTGAATGTTGAACTACATTGAAAAAAATTTTATTTGTTAATTCAATTTAATATAAGGTATAAATTAAATTTAAATTAAATTATATTTTTTGTCAAAAAAGGTTTCGAACACCCTATAAGATCATCATAACAACTTTTCAATTTTTTCTGGTCAAACTATGCAAGATACAACAAAAGGTTAAGAGACAAAAATTATGACTCAAAATAGATCTGCCAATTTCTCATTAATCACTTTCTGATACGAAGCGTAGTTTTTGTATTGTTCATCATTTTTTGATAGGATGCGTAGTTCTTGTTTTAATCGTGAAAAATAATATTAAAAATAAAAAATAAATTTTTTTTTGAAAAACGACATAAGGAACAAAAAAAAATTGGACTAAAGTTGTTCACCTAAAAAGTATGTAAAAATTTGTTATTATTCATTTTTAAATAGGACAAGTAGATTTTTCTTCATTGTAAAAAAGATTAAAAATAAAAAAAAAAAATTTCGGGAAAACGAAATTTAATTAGTTAGTTTTCATAAAAAGTCAGTACTTTTTAGTGAAACATTTTCTAATTAAAAGCCGTTGAAACTGAAACATTTTGAATTTTAACTTTTATACATTGTACAGTTGAAAGATCAAAGAAGTATAAATCCTCGCTATTATTATCAATGCTATGAATTCAAGAATTAATAAAAAAAAAAAGTATGAATTTTCAAAATTATATGATTGTAAGCAATTTTTAACTAGAAACATTCATTTATACATTAACATTTGTTTTAAAATCTTTTTAAATATTCTCTCAATTTGTTTCAAAAACAATTTTTGAATTTTTCCAGGAAGTTGATAATAATTCTATTATTTTGGAACTCGAATTTCTGCTAAATTTTTTTTTTAAATCCTGCAAAGGTAAAAAAATTACCTTAAAATCATTCAGATTCTTTTTTGGAAATTCTAGAAATCTTATTAAATATTCTTTTTAAATTAATTTTTCAAACAACAAATTATTGTTAGTTTTTGCAGGAATATTGATACGAATTTTTTATTTTCTTATTTATTTAAAACCTGGTCACGTTTTAAAAATTTTTGAATTTTTTTTAAAACTTCTAAATATATTTAAAAATTACTTGATAAGCAAACTTGAGAAAAAATTTGATTTTCTTGAAACCTTAAAAGATCCTTAAAAAGCTTCAAAATGTTATTTCGAAATCTTTGAAAATCTAAATTTAGATTTTATTTCTGGAAACCTTTTCCAGTTTGAAATTAAGTTTGGACCTTCTCAAAATTTGTAAATATCTCCTAAACCAACTCGAAATTTTTCCAAAATGATAATTGTTCAATTGTTCTTTATGCATCAAAATATAATAATTCCACTTACATATTACAAATTTGTTAAATAGAACAATTAAAATTGTAACGTTCGAAGTTTTAATTTAACACTCTGAAATATTAACGATTCAAGCCTTTCTATTTCGAATAATTCAGTTTAAAATTATTTATTTTTAATATTTGATTTATAGTTGCTCATTTTTAATGAAAATTAAAATCCTGCTAAATATTTTAAAAAATGTATTTCTTGATTAAAAATTTTTTAATTAACTGCGTTAAAATGGAATATTTTAGATTGAAACAATATTTGAATAGGAGTTGGAATTGAGTAAGAGAGTTTAATTTTTATATCTTTCCGTAAAGATTGTAATCGAATATGATCCAGATAGAAAATTTGAGGAATATTGCTATATATATGTGAAAATGCATTCGTACTAAAAAATATTTTAAAATATTTTCTGGCCGCATTGAAAAGTTAGCAATTCAAATTCAAAGAAAAACAAACTTTATTGACTTGTTTTTTAAAAATGTCGAAATTTTACGACAGTCGTAATTTTGATAACTCCGTAAACAATAAAACTAGATTATTATAAAAAGTTTGCTCACTTAAAAATATTTTTTAATATCTTCCAGCGTTATGAAAAGGTCAAAGTGAAAGAAATAAAAAGCTTTATGAACTAATTTTTAAAAATTTCCAATATGAAAATCCAACTATTTTTGATTGCAATTTCTTTTTTGTTGCTGTTGAAAAGTCTAATATTGCATTTTTGTTAAGAATTCATCTTTTTTGTTTCAAAATGCATCTCTTTTCGTAGATTTGTGACCTTCTCGGTCACAAATTAATCTTTTTTGGTTGAAAATATTCAACTATTTTTTTCGAAAGACTTTGTTAAAAATTAATTTTTTACATTGCAGATTCGTAATTTGACTTGAAGTTCATTTCTTTGGTAGAAAATTAAATTTTTTCACTACATTTGCAACTATACCATTCGTGATTGAAGATTTATCTTTTTTAGTTTAAAATTCAAATATTTTTTTGAAAATACATGTATTTTGTTGAAAATTTATGTAATTTTTTTCAAAATTCGTTCTTTCACGTAGAAAATTAATCCTCTTAATTGAAAATTTAACTACTGGTTTAAAAATGTATGTGTTTAACTAAAAATTCTTCTTTTTCTTTAAATTCAACTGTTTTTTAATTAAAATTAAATTTTTTTTTGTAATTTTAATTGTCAGATTTTTGGTTGAAAATTAATTTTTTTAGGTTGAAAAATCGACTCCTTTGCTAAAAGCTGGACAACATTCTTAAAAATTCATTTTTTTAGTTGAAGATTCATAATTTCAGTTTAAAATTCCTGTCTTTGATTGAAAATTCAAATGTTTTGTCTTTAATTCATTTTTTTCTTCTGAGAACGTAGTTATTTAATTGTTTGCTGAAAATCTTAACACGTGAAGGTAACTTTTATTACAGGTAGAGATTACTCGGTAATCGCTGTAAAGATTAGATTTTTTTTCTGTGAACTGCTTGGTAGAAAATTCAGGTACTTTATTAAAAATTCGTGTTTTCATGAGATAATTAATTTTTTTAATTGAAAATTAATCTTATGAGTTAACAGTTCAATTCTTTTTGGCTTGGAAATTTTATTGTTTTATAGAAAATGCGTCTTTTGGCTTAAAAATTAAACTATTCAGTAGAAAATTTTTGTAAAGATAAACAAACAAAACTTTAAAAGGGTTTTAGATTTTCTTTCAGCAGAATGTACCCAAAAAAAGCAAATTTTTAATAAAATGATTGAACTTCCAACCAAAAATCTAAAATTTCAAACAAGAAAATCAATTTGCTACTAAAAAAGATGAATTTACAGTCAAGAAGATTAATTTATTATATTGACATTTATTAGAGGTGTTCGAACAAGGAACATTTAATAAAAACTTGATCAAGTGGGTGGTAAAGAAATATTAACCATAGAATTTTTTTGATGACGACGATTCACAAGATCTATTTCACTACTTAAATCTATCAGCTATTCTAACACTGCGCAGACAATTAAAAGCTTTAATCGAAAATCAATTTATTGAAAAACGATAAATACTTGTGTCAATTCTCCGTTGGAATACGTCTAGAATCTCTTTTACTCTTGATGGCTGGACGTCTGTCACCAATCGAAGTTACAAGGAATCACTTGTCACTTTATCGATGAGAATTGGATTCTTTAATTCTCTTTTTTATTAATTTCTGTCCGTCACGTGGTGAACACACAGGAAAAGATATTCCAAATTGTTTTTTAAAAGTGATTAATCATTATAAATTAAATAACAAAATAATGGGAATAACAGTAGACAACGCTTCAGCAAATACAAAATTTATGGTGGACTTAAGTGGCCTATTGTGTACATTCGACTCTGAAAACCAACACTTTCGTTGTGGCGCATACATTTTAAATCTTTCTGTCCAAGACATGTTGAAGGTTCTCAAAATTGATGATGCTGACAACCAAAATAAAAACGTTGAAGATGATGCATACGCGGAAGAAAATGAGGAAAACAGTCAATATCAAGATATGAGGGAAAGCGAAGAAATAGAAGATGTTGAAACGATGCCTACAACGTTATCTTTATCAAAATTAAGAGGTTCCTTCAAAATTATAAAACAATCTGTAGAATGGCGAAACAAACTGAGAATGTGCTGTGAAACGTGCAATATTACAATGCTAGCACCTAATATTGACGTCAGCACTAGGTGGAATTCCACACATGACATGATTTATATTGCTCTGAATGCAACTTGCGATAAATTTATCGTGCGATCATAATCAACGTTAAAAAAACTTCAGAATCACAGAATGCAATTAGGAGCTTTTGAAAGAAACTTATAAATATCTGCGACACTTTGAACTTGGGGTATCAAATTGTTGCAGCTATTTTGATCTAGAATTTCAATTCAATATGATTTGTTTTAGAGGATCAATGAAAATTAAGGAGAACAACTTCAAGACGTATTAGCACCAGTATATAAAACAGAATGACAGTTGACGATTTTCGCAAAACCTTCCTTTCTGTCAAATTCAAGTTCTGCAAATCGATAATTGATCCCTGATCGAGATTTTCTGACATTTGTAAACAAACATCCACAACCTCAGTAATCATAAACTTAAATAAACGAAACTAATTAAATGATTTTTTTTCCAAATTTGATTAACAATTCAATTTTAAACGATCATGAACAATTCATCATCATTCAGGTAAGAGGTTTAAATAATTTTATATGTGTTCAGTAGTTGAAATGTTATGACAGAAAGCTGATCTCGAAATTTGAATCAAGTTGATCATGAATATAGGTATCAAAACGTTGCGTCCTTTTGATCCATTCGCCGCATCAACTTGATACCTGGTAGTTTTGTGTGCTCACGAAGGTATTTAGTGGAAAAAAAAATCCTACATTAGGCGCAGTAGTTCTCGGCTCTAATATGCTCCTGGATAAATTAGAGGCCTCTATCAGCACTCTCTACAGTAAGTCTGAACTAAACCCAATAGAAGACAATATGTTAACAGCTCGAGAAGCTGCAGACGCAAAATTGATGAAGCATTACAAAAAGACAAATTGGACGTATTGCACTGTACTGATACTAGATCTAAGGCACAAAATTGAAACCTTTGAAAAAACTTCATGGGGGAAAGTAATGGAAGCGCAGTCGGTAGAAAAGTTCAAAAGAGTTTTCAAGAACGATTATTTTCAAATGCAACAGGAGAATCAGGTTCCAAATTTCAGTGAATTTATCATCCATACGCTTTGTAGAAATTTAAAAAATCTGAACCTAAAATCATTTTGTTTAGGGTTTCTCAATTTTGTTTGCTACCTTATTTAAGTATACCACAAATAATTGAAGCAAATTGTTTTCAACATAATCGACAAAAATTCAAGCCTGATTCACAATACCATGAGTTTATGAGCAATTCGAAAACGATTGCAATTTCATTTTGTAATCAAATTTTTCTACTTTCCTGTTTATAATTTGTCCAGTTATAACATGCATTCATATGATCATAACCGCTGCAATACCAAGAAATTTCTCACGTTTCAGAAAGTAAAGATTTGGTACTTTCAAATTATATTTAACAGCAATTAGAAAATAACTATTTTTTTAAACAGTGGAAAATGTAATCCATTGAAAAACATAATTTTTTCTACATATTAACCTAAATTTAATTCCTAAATAATGAGGATGTTCTTGAAGCAAGTCCCAGTCAAACTTCGGTTTATGAAATAGCCTTAGAGGAAAGCGAATTAATCGATGCAGATTCATTGTTCGAAGATAATCCTGATGGTGCGTGTAGATATGGAGATTGCCAACGAGAATTCAATCTTTATTATGCAGAGGGTCGAGCGGACAGAAATACAAATATTTTAAAATGGTGGAAAAGTCATCAAACTATATTTCCAAATCCTGCTAGAATGGCCCGAGACTATTTATCTATTTTTCCGACATCGGTTCCATCAGAGCGTTTATTCTCTAGACGTTCCTTAACCATTAGCTGAACTCATGGTCTTGTTGCACTTTGGCATCTTTAATTGAACGTCAAATGCAGGGAAAAATGTGCTTTGTACTTCAAAATTTTTTAATGATGTATTCAGTATTCACATTATAATAATTAATAAATGATTATATATCTATACAAATAATGTTTATCTTTCTAGTCCGGTGTCTCTCATTTCGGTGGTTTTGTACCTTCAATTTGAATTGAAAAGCACAAAGAATCCTTAATAATGGTCACATAGGTTTCCATGCACCTACTAGAGGGATCAAAATTTAGAAAAATATTTCTCTTAACCAAAATTGTTCAATTTGACTTTTAAAAACTTTTTAGTAATTAGGTGCGTAAGAGCTCAAGAAAAGTTTTATGGTCGATCATGGGAGATTTTCTTTGTATATTAGTTTTCATTCATAAAAGGTTTCAAAAGCTAAATTTGATAATAATAATGTTGTTCATTTTTCAGTGAAATTCGCATGTAAACTAGAGCAATATCAGTTTAAAACATCTTTGATACTGGGATAGTGAATAATTTTGTTAATCCTGTAGATTTAAGATTCCGAAAGATGTGATTTCCACGTTGCTTAAAAGCTGATAGATTCTTTATCGAGATTTTTCGTTAAGCTGAAACTTTACATACTGGTGATGAGATGTTTGCAATGGAACTTGGAAAATAGTTCCAAGAAGATATACTTTAATCTTTGTTTATAAATCCTAATTCATCCTGCTGTTTTTGCATTATTTTCAACAAAATTGTTATCTTACAATTTGAATTTAAAAATGAAAATAATTGTATATGATTTAGTTCCATCTCGATCGTTCTTGCTCGTACTACAAGAATCTTGTTTCATCGAGACGAGACAAGAATTAGAATGTTAAAACGAGAATCATTCTCGTTTTCGTCAATTTCTCACTCGCCTAGCTCGGTATGCAACTCTAATCGTTCACCTTAAAAATTTCTACAAATTTTTTCTACACCATTTCTTGTTGAGAAATTATTCAAAAAACACAAAAGGTGTCAGAATGTGTATGTATACATGCCATTTTATATGAACTCCAGTCTTTCTTAACTCACTGTAACATTTTTTAACAGTAGACACAACAACACTTTTTCAAAAACTAAAGGTCAAATGTATAGTCCTCTTTATTAATTTCCTGATGAGGACCGTCAAGGAACGGTCGAAGCCTTAAGAACTAACCTGTGAGACCTCGCTGTTTGTTATTTCTCAATTAAAATATGGACCAGTAATCAACAGGAACTCTTTAATATCGGACCCAACATAAAAAGTTCCTTGAATTACATTTGAGAAATTTACAAAGGTGATTTTGGAGAGAAGAAGGAGCAGTTGAGTTAGAGTTATTGCAATTATTGAGTTAACTTTAGAATGCGCTAAAAAGATCGACGGAAACTCAAGATGCGCAGAATAGTGATACTGCACCTCATTCTGCGCAGTAGAGTTTGACACTTGCGGGTGCGCAGTAAAGTTACATTGCACTTACAGCTTCGCAGTAGAATTGTATTGCACTGCAGGGTGTGCAGTATAGGCTCACCGCTCTCCCGGTTTCTCCAATATAGACTTTTCCATATGAACAAGGGATTTTATATACTTCCTGACCCGACGCCGATACTGGGGTTCCTAGTCCCTCCATCGTAGAACACTTTTTTTTTGTGCCTGCCATGACAGGATGAACGCCTTTTATCCAGAGACTCAGCCAGTATCGCCAACCTTTTTAGCATTTTTGGCTTGTGTCTGTAACCAGGGCACCTTCACGTTGTCACGGTGGGTAAAGGATCCATACTGGCTGAGACCCTGGGTAAACGGCGTTCATGCCGTTATGGCAGGCACAAATAGAAAGTGTTTGCCGATGCAGGGATTAGGAACCCCAGTATCGGCGCCGGGTCAGGGAGTATCTAAGATCCCCTGTTCTTGTGGAAAAGTCTATATTGGAGAAACCGGGAGAGCAATGAGCCAACGTGTAAAGGAACATGAGAGTAAAGTCAGGCTTAAACATCTTACACAATCAGCACTAGCTGAGCATCATATCGAAACAGGACATAGGATTTTATTCGATAAAACTACCGTCGTCGCGATGGAAGATAAGGGTTATTTAAGGCCAGGTTAGGTTAGTTTAGTTGAGTTTGAGTAAGGCTAGATGAGTTGAAGTTAGGTCACGTCAATTGTAAGAATGAGACTCCGCCTATATAGGCTTTAAAACAAAAATCAGCCTTCAAGGCAGTATATCACAATTTTATATCATTCTATTGAGTTTTTTTTGAGGTTAGTGCTAAATGACAACGTGTGGTATCAATTCTGACAGCTCATTTGCATGCAGTGCATCGAAAAACATAAGAATTGATATGCCTCATCCCCAGAACAGGAAATACAAATTTTTAAAAGTTTTTCAAAATTTTAAAAACTGGCCTAAATTGGTTGATTTTCATGAAAGTCAGTACAAAGGGGGTTTTCAAGTCACAGAACATGACTTAGGGTTCAACATTCAGAAGATTAAAAAAAGCGGCCTAATATTGTTTAATTTGATTAAATGAGTAGTTTTATCCGAAAATCAGTACGAGTACTTCATTAATTGATAAATTAGAATCAGTATGAGAGCCATAAGAACTTTTTCATCTGCAAACGCTAACCCACGCACCCTCACAGTCCCAAGATCCGCACTTTCTTCGTCGAAGAGGGCCATTCTTAGACAGTTGTCCTAGGATAATTATAATACGAAGCCGTAAGGACATAAGGCATCCTTGCCTAACACCTTGCATAATGTAGAAACAGTGACTCAGTTTCCCTTTTACCCTAACACATGTGACCGTCCGCGCAGAAAGGGACCTAACGCGAAAAAAATTGATTTTTAGTGTTTTTTCACACATCTTTTCGTTTGGAAATTAATTTTTCAACTGAATATCCAACTATCCCATTTCTGATTGTTAGTTTATCTTCTCAAGTTAAAATTTCAACTATTTTGTTGAAAATGCATGTATTTTGTTGAAAATTTGTCCTTCTTGGAGAAAAACTAAGCTTTTTGCTTGAAAATTCATCTTTTTTTATCAAAATTCTGTCTTCGTTTTGTTAAAATTTAATTTTTTAAATGAAAATTTAATTATTTCATTTTTTACTGTACATTATTTTTACATAAAATTTAACACTTCTGGATGAACAATCTTAATCTAAGTTGTGAATTCACGTCCTTGCTTCAAAAATGATCTATTATTAGCGTGGCGACTTAACCGGGAAACCGGGAAAGATCGGGAAATGACCGGGAACTTTATTGGCCGGGAAAAACCGGGATGTGACTGGGAATTTCATTAAAAAACCGGGAATTTACTTCCGATCGCAGAAAAATTTAAGTTTTTATTATTTTAAACATTTTTTTCAATATAGAAAAGTGATTTCTACTTTATTCACAGTCGCAGGACATATGAGTTTGTTTATTAGGTTGCGGATTAATAATTCATTCATTTACGGTTTATGGATCCTAGATTTTTCAAATTATCTCAGTTTACTCTAATTAAATCATAATTTATTGACATGGAACGGGAATTTTGTACACGAATTATAATTCGGATTTAGAAGAAAGGAATTAAAAAAATCCCTCTTCCAAATCGGAATTCGTCAAATTTGAAAGTTGCCTCTTCCAAGTTTTAGAAAAAGAAAGTAATTCAAGTAGTTTTTAGACTGGAAGTAGTATTTCGAAGACGAAATATTTCTGAATTATAATAGAAAACTTTGTTACATTGTTCGTTGCGTATTCATCTTTTTTTAGTTGAAAATTCAACTGCTTGGTTAAAAGTTAAACTCTTTTGTTAAAAATCAAATTTTTGGTTGAAGATTCATCATTTCAATTTTAAATTCATCTCTGGTTGAAAATGTAACTACTTTGTTGAAAATCAATTTATCTTTCATTGGTGAAAATTCAACTATCTGGCTGAAAATTGATATTTTTTTTTTTAAATCAAACTATTTGTTTGAAAATGTATGTACTTTGAGTAAAATTCGTCTTTTTTGCAGAAAATTAATCTTTATGGTTGAAAATTAATCTTTTCGGTATAAAATTCAACTAATTCACTATTACTGAAAATTTAACTGTTCCATTTTTAGATGAAAATTGATATTTTCTAGTTCAAAATTCAACAATTTGAATGAAAATTTGTCTTTTCTAATTGAAAATTTAACTATTTCGTTGAATATTCACGTATTTAAAAAAAATCGATTTTTATTTGAGAAAATTATCTTTTTCTTTGAAGGTTAATTTTCTTATTTAATAATTTTTCTTTTCGATTAAAAATTCAAGAATTCCAGTTAAACATTTATCAATTATTCAATTTCTGATCGAAAAATTATCATTTTTAGTTGAAAATTCGTCTTTTTTGGATAAAATAAATCTTCTTGGTTGGAAATTCATCTTTTTGGTCAACAATTCAATTATTCTAGTTAAAGATTCCTCATTTAAGTTAAAAATTCATCTTTCTGGTTTAAAATTCAACTATTTCAGCTGAATATTTACAATTTCATTTGAAAATTCAACACTTTGTTTGAGAATATTACTATTTTTTTGAAAGTTACTTTTTGTTTAAAGCAATTTTTTAAACTGAAAATTAAACTTATTCCAATTGAAAATTCCATAGTTGTAGTTAAAAATTCATCTGTTTCGTTGAACATTCATTTTTTTACAAAAAACGTAATTATTAAATTTTTTTGTTGAAAAGTTATCTTTTTTAGTTGAAAAATCGTATTTTTTGGATGAGATAAATCTTCTTGGTTGGAAATTAATCTTTTTGGTCAACAATTCAATTATTCTTCTTAAAGATTCATCATTTCAGTTGAAAATTCATCTTTCTGGATGAAAATTTAACTATTCCAGTTAAATATTTGCAATTTCATTTGAAAATTCATCACTTTCTTCGAAAATGTGACGATTTTTTCGAAAGTTAGTTTTTTTTGGTTGAAAGTAATTTTTTAACTGAAAATTTAACTTATTCTAATTGAAAATTTCACAGTTGTAGTTGAAAATTCATTCGTTTGTTTCAACAAAATTTTTCAAACTTGAAATTTAATTATTTAAGTTTTGGTTGACAATTTATCTTTTATAGTAAAAATTAAATTTTTTGTTTGAAAATTGAACTATTTTAGTTGAAGGTTAATTGTTTTAGTTGAACATTCTTACGTTTGGTTCGCAATTAATGGTTCTAACTAAAAATCTTACCATTCTTTAATTAAAAATTCAACTAATTCATTAAAAATTCATGTATTTTGTTCAAAAGTTGTACTTTTTGGGAGAAACTTAATCTTTTTATTTGAAAATTAACGTTCTTGTGTAAAAATTCATCTTTTCGGTTCAAAATTAACATATTCCAGTTGAAGATTCATAATTTTAGTTCAAAATTCATCACTTCTGTTAAAAATTTAACTCTTTGTTGAAAATCCTTTTTTTTAATTTAATTTTTTCAACTGAAAGTTTAACTATTCCATTTTTTGCAAAAAATGTATAGTTTTTAGTGGAAAATTTGGGAATTTTTTTTTCAAAATTAATTTAATTTTAAATGTTTTCCTCTGTTGTGTTAAGGGATGTTTAGAATGAACGTCATGAATTGAAATAAATGTTTTCAATTTGCGGCAAATACGAATATCTAACTTGCATTTGACCGGAAAAATTGTAAAACTTGACCGGGAAATGACCGGGAATTTGAAATCGCGTGCCGAATCGCTACACTGATAATGTCAAAAATTCGTTTTTATTAGGAAAAATTAAATTTTTAATTTACAAATGGAACGATTCCATTTTCCGTCAAAAGTGATTTTTTATAGTTGTAAATTCAAACTTACTGGTTGAAAATTCGTGTATTTTGTTGAAAATTCCTCTTTTACGGTAGAAAAACTTCTTGGCTAAAATTAATTGTTTTTGATTAAAATTCGACTGTACTTATACAAGTACTGAATTTTTATTCAAAAAATATTTTTCAGTCGTCTAAGATATCCAAAATTTTGAATTTTTCAACCAAAAAGAACTGAATTTTCAATTGGAAAAAATAATGTGCAACCAAAAATAAAATTGATATTTTACTAAAAAAGACGAATCATCAACAAAAATTAATTCTCAACCAAATAGTTGAATTTTCAACTTGTAAAGGAAAAATTTAGAACCAGAAATGGAATAGCTACATTTATAGATAAAAAGATTAATTTTTAGGCAAAAAAAGGAATTTTCGACCGAATAGTTTAATTCTCGAACAACTGGTTTGATCTTCAACAAAAAATTTTAATTCTGTACCAAAGTAGTTCACTTTTCAAACAAAAATATGAATTTTGCAAAAAAAGTCCATCTTCAGATATAATTAGGACAATATAATCAAGGAAAGATTTCAATTTTAAATAAAAAAATCTAAATTGAGCAAAAAAAGACAAATTTTGGAAAATGACATTGAAAATCTTGAATTTTTAGGCCGGAAAGGATTGAATTGTCAACTCGAAAGATTAATTTTCAAAAAAAAGAAATGTATTATCTAACAAAAACACGAATTTTCAACAATAAATGAATTTTCTACCAAATATTTGAATTTTTAACTCATAAAGGAAAAATTTGCAACCAAAATGAAATAGCTGAGTTTTCAAATAAAAACAAATTTAGAACAAATTCTTGTAACTTCTTTGACAAAAAAAAAATTAATTTTCAACCAAATAGTCGAACTTTGAACTCGAAAAAAAAGATAAATCTTGAACCACAAATGGGATAGTTCAGATATGAAATTTTTACAAAAAGTGATGAAATTTAAAACAAAAATGATGAATTCTTAAGAAAAAATTTAATAGTAGACTTCAACCGAAAATAATTAAATTTCAACGAAAAATAGGTGGATTTTCTTATTGATTTCTATTAATTCAGTTCGCTTAGTGAGTTCTGAAACTCATGATTTCGGTTAAGTTTTGAGTTTTTCCAAAATTATTTCAAAAAGTTTTAATTTTTTTAACTTCGAACTTTTCAAAACGCTGGAAGATATTAGGAAATATTTTTTAGTGAGCACACATTTTTTACGGTATATAGTTTTATTGTTTACTGAATTGTCAAACTCGCGATTGTAGTAGAGATTCCCATTTTTTTAAGAAAAAAGTTGCCTAATTTCTTAACAAAAAGATGAATTTATAATAGAATACATTAAGTTTTTTACAAAATTGTTAAAATTTGAAGAAAAAACGATACATTCTAAACCAAAAATAGAATAATCAAATTTTCAAGTAGAAAACTAATTTTAAAAAAAAAAGAATTTTCAACGAAATAATTAAATTTCCAACCAGAGAGATGGATTTCAAATAATATTATGAACTTTAACAAAGAAGTTCAACTTTCAACTAACAAATAGTAAGTGATTTTTCAATCAAGAAGATTCATTTTCCACAAAGAAGACGAAATTTCAATAAAATACATACATTTTTAAACAAATCGTTGAACTTTCAAATAAAAACAATCAATTTTCAATCAAAAATACAAAATTTAAATTTACCGTTAAAATATTAATTTGAAAAAAATTAAATTTTTATTCAAAAAATTAATTATTTACATAAAAAAAAAGAATTTCCAACAAGAAGATGGATTTTCAACCAAAAAGATTAGTTTTCTATAAAAAAGACAAATTTTCAACAAAATACATGTATTTTTAACCAAATAGTTGAAATTTCAACTTGAAAAGATAAATTTGCAATCACAAATGAAATTTTTTATGATTACTTTATTATTTGTTCTTCATTTTGCATTAATTTTGATTTTCAGCTACACTGAAAAATGTATGTATGTGATATAAAATGTATGTAAAGTGATTCTAAACAAAATTGTAGATATGATTTAGGCGAAAAATGATGTTAAATAAAAAAAAATGTTATTTTATCTCTTGTCTTTTTTCTAAAAAGCTAATTTTATATGCTTAATGTATTTTTATAACAAAAAATAATAAGAACTTTGTAGACCTTTTTTGGTTGAACAACTTTTGTATTTTCATTTTTCTTCTTTTCTTTTGTGTCATTTTTACAAAAATTATTATTTTTTTATTCCTAATCTTATTTTTTTACTATTAAAAGAAAATGTACTCGCCCTGTCTAAAAATTATTAATCACAAATTTGTAGATTCTACTTGGGTGAACAAATTCTTTCTATCAATTTTTCTTCGTACCTTGTTTCGTTTTTCCAACAAAAAAAAATAATTTTTAAATGTTACTTTTTATTATTAAAACAAAAACTACGCGTCCTATCGAAAGATTATTGATGCGAAATTTGTAGCTGTTTTTTGAGTTAACTACTTTTGACTATTCATTTTTTTTCATAGCTTGTGTCGTTTTTCCAAAAATTTTATTTTTTTAGTTTCAATGTTATTTTCACACTTGAAACAAAAACTACGTATCCTATCAAAAAAAGATAGACACCAAATTTGTAGCTCTGTTTTGGGTCAACAAGTTTTGGCGTTCGTAGCTCGTGTCTTTTGTCTAAAAATTCAATTTTTTTACATTTAATGTTTTTTGATCAATATTTGGATTCACGATTTTTCAAGGAATTTTCAAAAGTAGTTATGATATTCTTATATGGCTTTCAAAAAGCAACGTTTATTTTTCTCTAGACTTTTTTTTACATCGTGCGTTGTTTGGCTTAAAATTTTCATTTTCTGTAGTCTTTTTGAATTTTTCAAATGCTTTAACTATCATGATTTTCTTTTTATCGAAAAAAGTCGTGAAGATAAATTGTTCGACTTTTCGAAAGCTAGGAATATCTGTACATGGAGTTTTCAAACAAAAAAAATGGTCTTCAAATGATGAAAATGCTCTTTTTGAATTTTTATCCAAAATAGCTGGCTAACGAACTTGAAATTGAAAAAACTTAGGTCGCTTTTTCAATTTTTGAATTTTAAACCGTGAGTCATGTCCTGTGACTTAAAAACTTCATTTGTACTTCCTTTCATGAAGATCTACTAATTAATTAGAATTTTTTAAAATGAAGTTGCTTTTTGGAATTTTTTAATTTTTACACAAAAATCGTGTTTTGTGACCCGACTCCCCACCCCTCTTTTTCACTTTCATGGAAATAAAAAAAAAATCTTTTTGTTGGAAATTCTTTCTTTTTTTTTTTGTTGAAAATTAATTTTTTGAATGAAAATTTAATTATTTGATTTTTTACTTCAAATTCTTGTTTACTTAAAATTGAAGTGTTCTAGCTAAATATTCATAATCTTGGTTGTAAATTCACCTCCTTTCTTGAAAATTGATGAATTATGTCAAAAATTCGTTTCCATTTGGTAAAAAAATAATTCTTTGATTTAAAAATTCAACGTAAATTTAAACTTACTGCTTAAAAATGCATGTATTTTGTTGAAAATTCCTATTTTGCGGTAGAAAATTAATCTTCTGGGTTGAAATTCATTTTTTCTGTTGAAAAGTCAATTGTACTGTTAAAAATTCGTTTTCAAGAATAGTTTTCAAGAATATCTGCATCAATTCAGATCATAAAAGGAAAACCGCAATTGAAAAAACCACAAATTCCAAATTTGTGCAAAAAATTGTTTATAACAATTCTAATTGTTAATAATTTATGGATATTCTGACTAACAATCACTCTCACAATAAGTTAAAGCATTTTTAGCTAAGAACAAATCTTTTTCAACCACAATGACGATACTTGGCTATTTGTTGATTTCGTTTCTTTATAACAATTAAAACAGATAATAATAATAAGAATCAAATTATTTGCATTCTGGGAGTACTCTTGCGTAGCTTTGACGAGGGTCGAGGCTCAGGCCTCGAAAATACACACTCAGCTAGTACTGAGCGTCACTGCATTTTCTTTCTATTGTTCTTTTCTTTTTGTTTATAACGTAAAATATAAAAAAAATTTCAAAAAACTGAGACTTCACTGCAAAAGAGAACAATATTTAGATGAGGTATGCAAAATATCAGACCCAAATATTCAACCGTGCGGCCGGAAACTGGAATTCCTTTTTATAACGCTGATAAATCCCCTTAAGGGTTAAATTTAAAATCTGTGCGTAATCAATAACTAAAGCAATGATAATTTGTATTGTTTCAAATAGGAAAAGACATTTTTAATAATAAAATTGCTCATAGTTTTGTTCAAAGTTTTATTTTTGGTTTGAAAATTCAACTACTTGGTTGAAAGTTGCACTACATAGGAATTTATTTTTTGATTAAAAATTAACTTTTTCCACTGAAAATTCAATTATTCCATTTTTGATTAAAAGTCGATGAAATTATAGAGAAAAACTTAGAATATATAAGATTTATGCGAGAATTTAAGATCATTTAGGAATTATTTGAATAAATTAATTTTAATTTTTTAATATTTAAAAAGATATAAAAACAGGAACTAAAAGATTAAAGATGATTTTTTTAAATTTTCAGGATTTTCAAAAATGTTCAAAGGACTGATTTGTTTCAAAAGACATGTAGTAAGTTTGAGATATTTTAAAGATATTTCAAAGTTTTTGAATATAACAATAAATTGTGAACCACATTTAGATTATGGAAAATTTCAAACAAAAAATTTAGAAGTCTTTAGAATTATGAAAGCTTCCAAGAATTTTAACAGGGTTTTTCCAACAATCAAAAAAGATTTTGAAAATTTTTGAAAAATACTCTGTAAAAGCTATAACTTTTTTTTTGAGTATTACAGGATTGTTTCAAATTTTAGAACAATTTTGACTTACTTTACAAAATACTTCAAAACTTAAAAAAAAATTCACACAAAATTTTTTATTTTTGAAAATTTCATTAAATTTGAAAATGAAATGTAGAAGATTTTAAAACAAAAAATTTAAATTTTGGAAGATTATAAATTCTTAGAAAAGAACGTCTAAGTTTAGAATATGTAAGAAGTTTAGGAATTATAAAAGGTTTCAAGGAAATAAGAAAAATTGAATATAATTTTTTATGGAAAGCATTACCTTTAAGTGATTAATTTAAACAATTTCATAAGCTTTCAAAAACTTTCGACAGAAAAGTTACGAGAGTTTAAGAACTTTTTTAGTTTTGCAGGATTTTTTAAAAACTTTAAGAAAATTCGAGTCACTTCAAAAGATATGTAGAAGGTTTAAAAAAACTTAAACAAAAATTTAAATTTCTGAAAGATTAAAAAATAGTTTAAACAATACGTCGATTTTTAAATGTTTGAAAAAAAGTTGTTTATACATTTTTAAAGGTTTGAAGCGAATACATTTTTTTATAAGACTTCAAAAAAAAATGTAGAAGCTTTTTAAAAATTTTGGAATGTTGCAAAAGAAGAAAAAAGATTATTTAGGATTCCTGGGAAAATTTTCAATTTTTTTTTAATTTCAAAAAATTAATTTATAGAAAAAAAAGGTCTTGAAAACATGTAAAACGATTTTTATGAATATCGAAAAAAATGTGGAAGATTTGAAATATTTCTTAATATTTCGCCGTATTATTGAAAAGTTAACAATTTTGATTTTTCAAATATTTGTCAACTTGTTTTTTAAAAGAATGCGAATCTCTACTACAATCATGAGTTTGATAATTCAGTAAACAATAAAACTATATACCATTAAAAAATGTGTGCTCACTAAAAAATATTTCTTAACATTTTCCAGCGTTATTGAAAAGTTCAAAGTTAACAAAATAAAAACTTTTTAAAATAATTTTGGAAAAACTCAAAACTTCGACCGAAATCATGATTTTCATAACTCACTAAACAATAAAACTGAGACTTAAAGCGAACTGAATTATTAGAAATCAATAAGAAAATCCACCTATATTTCATTGAAAGTTAATTATTTTCGGTTGAAGTCTACTACTAAATTTTGTATTAAGAATTCATCTTTTTTGTTTTAAATTTCATCTCTCCTTGTGGAAATTTCATATTATGTCTCAATGTCTGTATGTATGTCTGTCTGTAAGCACGATAACTTTTGGAAAAATTAATCCATTCAAAATTCAAAAAGTTAGAGCATTTTAAAAATTTTTAAGACCATTCATTTTGTATTTGAAAATTCTATGTACAGCTATTCGTAGCGCTCGGAAAGTTGAATAATTTGTCTTCACGACTTTTTTCGATAAAAAGTAAATCATTAGAGTTATACAATTGGCAAAATTCAAAAAAAAAGCCAAAATGAAAATCTAAGCCAAACAATGCACGATATAAAAAAGTCAAAAAAAAAATGAGGTTCCTTCTTGAAAGAAAAATAAGATTATCATAACAACTTTTTAAATTTTCACAAGCTACGACAAAAATAAATAGACAAAAGTTGTTGATCACAACAGAGCTACAAATTTGTTGTGAATTGTTTTTTAATAGGATACTTAGTTTTTGTTTTAAGCGTCAAAAATAACATTGAAACAAAAAAATTAAATTTTCGGAAAAACGACATAAGCTATGAAAAAAATGAATAGACAAACGTTTTTAACCGAAAAAAGATCTACAAATTTCGTATCAATAGTTTTTTGATAGGACGCGTATTTTTTGTTCGAATAATCAAAAAGAAAATTGAAAAGAAAAAAATTAAATTTTTTGAAAAACGAATTTTTTTAATAAAAATACATTTAAAAAAACTAACTTTTTGGAAAACGACACAAGCTACAATAACATTTTATCAAACAAAATTTTTCGCCTAAATTGTATCTACAAATTTCGTAAGAACCACCTTATGCTAGGATGCGTAATTTTGGTTTAAATCATAAAAAATAACGTTAAAAATATGAAAAAAAATAAATAAAAAATTTGTGGAAAAACGACGCAAATTGCGATACAATTTTTAATAACAGAATTGTTTTTTTTATACAATGCGCAATCTTTTTTAAATTATAAAAGCAGGACAATGAAAATACGTCTGTTTCAATACCAATGCATATTATGAATTTTCATAACATAAATTTATTGAAATGATAAATTTTGTAGGGTAGCTGAGAATAAAAATTAATGCAAAATAATGAACAAATATTAAAGTAATCATAAAAAATAAAATTTGTACTTTATTTTGCAATATCTGAATAAGCAGTTCCGAAAGAATTCGTAGAATTCCATGTAATTCGCAAAATTCATAGAATTCAAGGAATTCATGGAATTCAAGGAATTCAAGGAATTCAGTGAATTCAAGGGATTCAGGAAATTCAAGGAATTCAGAGAATTCAAGGAATTCCACACATTTAAGGAATACAGGGAATTTAAGAAACTTTGGAAATGCATAAAATTCATGAAATTCAGGGAGCTCAGGGCATTCGGGGAATTCATTAATGGAATTCGTGGAATTAATGGAATTCATAGAATTAATAGAATTCGTGGAATTCATAGAATTCACAGAATTTAAGGAATTCGTAAAATTCACGAAATTCATAACATTCAAAGAGTATTGAGAATTCAGGGTATTCAGAGAAATCAAGGAATTCAGAAATTTTAAGTTATTCAGAGAGTATAAGGAATTTATATAACTCAAGGAATTTATGAAATTGTGAGAATTAAAGGAATTTTGAGAATTTAAGGAAGTCAAAGAATTTAAGTTATTGTTATATATGATAATATAAGTTATATTATAATATATGATAATTTAAGTTATATATGAGAATTCCAGGAATTAAAAAGATTCTGAATTCTTTGTATTCAAAGAATTCTTCAAATTCCTGGAATTATCTCAATTCTTTTAATTCTCAGAATTACTCAAATTTTCTGAATTCTTTGAATTCTCAGACGTCAATGCATTCTCAGAATTCCTTGAATTCCCTGAAAATTCTTGGATTCCCTGAATTCATTGAATTCCCTGCATTCCTTGAATTCCCTTAATTTCTTGAATACCCAGAATTAGCCGAATTCCTTGAATTCTCTGAACTCCTTGAATTCGTTCAGTTCTCTGAATTATCTGAATTCCTTGAATTCTCTGAAATTCCTAGAATTCTCTAAATTCCTAGAATTTTCTGAATTCCTAGAATTCTTTGAATTGCTTAAGTTTTCTGAATTACTTGAATCCTTTGAATTCCGTGAATTCTATGAATTGCTTGAATTCTCTGAATTCCTTGAATTTTCTTAGCTCCTTGAGTTCTCTGAACTCCTTGAACACTCTGAATTCCTTGAATTCACCACTGCTTCAATAGAATTTTGGAACTTTAGGTTGCTGTTTTAATTTTTTGAATTTTTACGCTAAACGCATATTTTTGAGACTCAACCCCCACGTCCTCTTTCTCACGTTCATAGAAACCAACCAATTTAGTCTAATTTTCCAAATTTTATGTCAAATTTCTGAATTTTTCACTTTTGACCTCTAATTTGTATTTTAAGACTCGAATACCTCCATCGTTATGGTTGCATGATGATCAACCAATTAATTACAGTTTCTAAAATGTCAATCAACTTTTAAGGTATTAAAATTTTTGCACCAAATTTACGTTGTGCGCCCCGAAAATCCCCCTTATACTGAGTTTCACGGAAATATACCAATTTAATAAAAGTTTCAAAATTTGAGTCAAAATTTTAAATTTCTGAATTTTGACTTCAAATTCGTATTATGTGAGCAGAAAATTGACCTTATGAAGGATTTCATGTAATTAAATCTAACAATTCAATAAAATTTTCAAAATATGAGTCAGATTTTTAATTTTTTTTTATTTTGATCTCAAATTTATATTCTGTGACTTCAAAACTTCCTAATGTACATGCGAATCTACCAGTTACATATAATTTCCTAAATTTAGGTCGCTTTTTTGAATTTATGTTTTTTGACCTAAATTTCATATTCTGCTATACAAAATATGGAATTGCCTGTGTAAGTGTGATACAGTGTTCACATATAGCGTCCGTAAGTACCATGGAACTATATTGCACAGGTGCAAGTGCCGCGTTAATTTACTGCGAAGCCATATGTGCTATTGAACTCTCCTGCGCAGATATAACTGCTATGTAACTCTATTACGCATCCAAAAGTAACCCTTTACCATAGTGCGCAGCCATAAGTGCCGCGTTACTATACTGCACATCCACAAGGCGTGTGAATCTATTGTGCAGCTGCAACTGCAATGTGCCTTCACTTCCCAATCATATGTGCCAAGAAAGTCTGCTGCGCAGATGTAAGTCTTATGTGACTCTACTGCGCTTCTGAAAGTAGCCACTAACCTTACTGTGCAGCTATATATGCTGTTTAACTATACTACGCACCCGTAAGTGATATGCAACTCTACTGCGCAGCTTCAAGTGCAATGGAACATCACTGCGCAGCCCTAAGTGTTATGTAACTGCATTACGCAGCTGTATTTGCTTTGTAACTATGATGCGCAGCCGCGAATGCCGAATTTTACTGCACATAATAATGTGCAGTATCACTCTTCTGAGCAACGTTTGTTCCTGTCTAACTCTTTTGCGCAATCTCAAGTTAATTCAATAATTCCAACACCTCCAACTAAACTGCTCCTTCTTCTCTCTTAAATCTCCTTTGTAAATTTCTCAAATATAATTAAAGAGGGTTCCTTGAAGGTCCGGGTCCCGGTCTGGATCCGGTCTTCGAATAATTTAAAAGATCCGGGTTCGGGTGTGGACCCGGACCCTTAAAGAACTTTTTAACCTCAGGTCCCTCCTAAAAGTTTCAAATTCCTGGTCAATTTGCTCGCAAGCTTGAGCGCGCCTAGGGCGCGCGACTGTTGGTTCTCGCGCTTCGCGCTTAATAATAATATATTTATCTCGCGCTTCGGGCTCGGTCTTTGCATTCCCCCCACATTTGTGCACAGACCTTTCAAAATTAGAGATCAAAGCATCACCAACTGTAATTTAGTGATTGTGAATTCTCTTTGTTAATGCTCCTTCAGGTTTAACTAACACATTCTGAATCTTAATCCCGACTCAAAATACAAATTTTGGGTCAAAATTCAGTTAAATTAAGAAAATGTAATTAATGTGGTAGATTTTCATGAAACTCCGTTATTAAGGGGGTTTACGGGGCACAGAACAAAAATTTAGCGTCAAAATTCAAAAATTAAATATTTTTATCAATTCGGTATATTTCTATGAAACTTAATACAAGGGCGGTTTCCGGGGCACAGCACACGAATTTGAGGTCAAAATTTTAAAAAAACTCATCAGGGCGACTAGAATTTTTAACAGTTTATTTAATTAGTTTCCACAAAAGTCAGTACGAGGGCGGTTTTCGGAAAAAAGAAGAGAAATTTTGGATAAAAATACAAAAATTCAAAAGAACCGACTGAACATTTGCAAATCTGATTAAATTAGTGGGTCAGTACAAGGGTATTTTTCAAAGTCGCAGAACACGAATTTAAGGTGAAAATTCATAAATTGACTAAAATTTTGAAAAATTAATTAAACAAGGTAAATTTCGATGATATTCAATACGACGGGGTTTTTCGAGTTTCAGGATACAAATTTGGTGTGAACATTCGTATTTTGAGGCTCGATAAACTCCAATTTCTAGAATTGTGACCCCAAATTTTTGTTCTGTGACTCAAAAAACCTTCTCTCCCTGAGTTTCATAAAAATCAGCTAATTCAACATAATTTTCAAAATTTCATTCGCTATTTTGAATTTTTGAATTTTCACATGAAATTTGTGTCCTGTGACTTGAAAACCCCCCTCGTACTGACTTTCGTATAAATCCACTAATTTAATCAAATTAAAAAAAAATGAGGTCGCTTTTTTCAATTTTTGAATTTTAAACCCTCAATCATGTTATAGTGATTTGAAAAACCCATTTGTACTTACTTTCATGAAAATCTACCAGTTGAATAGAATTTCCAAAAATAAATTTGCTTTTTTTAATTTTTACACAAAAATCGTCAAATTTTTGGATTTTTGACCTCTAATTTGTATTTTCAGCCTCGAAAACCACCCTCGTTATGAATTCATAAAAATCAATCGATTAATTAAAAACTGCAAAATTTCAATCAACTTTTTAAATTTTTACACTAAATTTGTTTTCTGTGCCCCGAAACCCCCCTTTGAACTCTCTTTTACGAAAATATACCAATTTAGTAAAATTTTCAAAATATGCGTCAAATTTTTGAATTGTTTAATTTTGACCTCAAATTTGTATTCTGTGACCATATTTTCATTGAGAAATAACTAACTGCAAGGTCTTACCGTTCAGTAAATTAATAAAGAGGACTATACATTTGAGCTTTAGTTTTTGAAAAAGTGTTGTTGTGTCTATTGTTAAAAAATGTTCCAGTTAGAAAAGAAAGACCGGAATTGATATAAAATGGCATGGATAGATGCGAATTTTGACATCTCTTGTGATTTTTAAATAAAAATTGTAATCATGTCCGTCGTGCAGACGGATTCAAAATGATTAATTAAGCTGAAGAATTTTGTACATATTCTCAGATTACATTTTATATAAATTCCGGCCTTTCTTAACTTACTGGAACATTTTTTAACAATAGACACAAAAACACTTTTCGGAAAACTAAAGGTCAAATGTATAGTCCTCTTTATTAATTTTCTGATAAAGACCGCCGAAGAAGGTTCGAAGCGTTACAAACTAATCTGTGAGACCTCGCAGTTAGTTATTTTTCAATAAAAATATGCACCAGTAATCAACAGCATTGATTAATTCAAAATAACATCTTCACTCTTTAATTACCCTGGTCAACACCATAACATCTTGAGGAAATAAAAAGCTTTCCTTGAGGGTTCGGATCCGGGTTGAAATCGGGACCCTCAAGAAATCTAAAGTTCAGGGTCCGGACCGAACGCTCAAGGGACCTTTTGACCTCGGACCAACCTAAAAGATTCCGTTCCTTGGTCAAAGTTTTATCTTGTTTTCAAACCTCAAATCACGTTTACAAGAAAAAATTATACATTGTACTCATTTTGCTGTATAAACATGTTTACAACATTACGAAAAATTGTAAGAGTTTTCAAAGTCAAAATTTTATGTCTAAAGTGAACATTTGCATTATAATATCATACAATATTATGACAAAATTATTTCCGTAACTGATACTAAACGGGACAAAATATTTATTCCAGATAGGAGTTTCCGTAAACAAAAAAATTTTAACTAGACTTTTTGTGCGGATATAAGAGCTTTTCTGATTATTTTTAAAAGCTGAAAAAAATGTTATATCTGAAAAGTTGAGAATAAAAAAAAAATGTCAAATTTTTTGTTGAATAAAAAATTAGTCCAAGTAGGCGTCATTGGCCTACAAAGAAGGGTTTCGTAGCATATTAAGACGTTAATTAATTTGTTAAAATGTCTGGCTCTCCTAATATTTTTCTTCGTAAAACTCAAGATTTGCATACATTTCAACTGTAAATTTCTAAAATTAGAAACTCTTGAATTCTGGAAAATTAAAATTTCTATAATTTTTGAGAGTTACAATTGACACACGCTATGCCTTTCACCTCACACATGTGATCGCTGACATAACGGAAATAATTGTGCACCCTAAATTGGAATTTGATATTCAACTTTTCCTAAGATTGCTATTTCGAATTTTCGTCATTTCAATTAAATATTTGTTATTAGGCCGCATGAGGCCTTTAGTACAACTATGCAGGCCAGATGAGGCCTTACTATTAGTTGCTAAATTTTACTATTAAAGGATTATAAGCCTCCAAATAATAGTAAAATTTATTTGTAGGTGATCCAAAGCACTAATGTCAATTCATTAATTCACTATCTATCGTAAGCTATTCGAGCAGTCAAAAATAAATGTCAATAGGAAATTAAATACTGAAATAAATTATCTCGAGTTGAATTCCCTTAATATACTTGATTCTGTGTGTTCAGTTGGCTAACTAAAGGACAAGCATGCCTTGCAAACCGCAACACGAGAAAACCGTGAATATGAAACCAGCCCGAATTTCAAGTCGATTTTATTAAGCGTAATTCAAAATATTGATTTTGGAAGAAACGATGGACCTTTAAACTTAGATCGGAAACATTCATAATAATATTTACATTCCGATTGCAATCTGAATGAAGAGCATGGGCTGAGAGCAGCTCGGGTTTCAATTTACCTTATGCGGTTTTGAGTTGGGAATTTTTTTAAATAATTTATTTCGAATTCATTCCGCAACTCAAATAGGCTACTCAATAAAAACTGATCATGTTTAAGTTCAAAATTTGCGGGACTAAATGAACTAAACGAAAATTAAACATAGGTGAAGAAATTCTGAGGAACCAGGATTGAACTTCAGCCTGCAAAATTGCTGGCATTTTGAGATTACTTTTTTCAGATTTTTCAGATTCCAAATTGATTTGGTCAAATTTCAAATTCGGAATGGTTCTAAGAAATCCGACGTACGTAGTTAAAAAATTATTAAGCTCACGACTTCCGTAGAAGATTTTGCATTTTTCAAACCAATTTCATAACATTTTCTGTTTTTGAAGCTTCATATGCCGAATAATGTGCAAATATTCAGCACCAAAAGTAATACTGAAATTTTTCAGAAATATCGGAAGATAAGAAAGAAATGGGGAGAAGCATTAAACCAATCCTTTGTTATGTAAGTCGTGATCGAAGCAGAGCAGGTACTCAGTTATTAGTAAAAACTGAATCCATTTAATATGATCACTATGGAAAATTTGAAAAACATTTCAAATATCTGCTTTATTTCAGAAAAATATATTTACAAAAAAGAAAGAGATTGTTAAAACAAATCATATCATTGATTATAACTATCTTCTCTTAGAGTAATGCTAGAAAGTTGCGGGAGGATCTTCCTATTTGTGACATCACAATTGTACTTTTGAACGACATCAAAGATTAACTTGATTTTTCCATAAATTGTTACCTGTTTTCTTTTATTGTCATTTTCAACTATTAAAACGAAAAATACGTATTTGACCAAAAAAGGACACAAGAAAATTTATAAATCTATATTAGGCGAAAAATTTGGTCATTAAACATTCTATTGTATCATGTGTCTTTCTTCCAAAAATGAATTATTTTTAATGATATTTTCTAAGAATGAAACAAAAACTATATTTCTTATCAAGAAATGGTGTCAAAAAAATATGTAGATATTTTTGAGATGAACGATTTTGATTAATAATATGTTTTCGAGTCTAGAGCGTAGAACACCTTTCAAGTATACTATTTATTTTGACCTATTCCTCTATTTTAAGAAAAAAATTTGAACTGAAATATCAATAACGGAAAATTGAAATAAAAAACAATAGAAAAAAATTATGAGAATTAGATAAAATGAGGGATGATGAGTGCTTCCGAGTTCATTCAAATTAACTTGCTAATGGAATTATTCAAGTAAAAAGGCAAGCATCCAAAATGCTTTTTGGATGTGGACTTCCATGTCGCAGCTGAACTGGATATATTTTGTTTTTTTTTAAATAATTCAAAATAAAGAAACCAAAATAAGACACAAATTGACAGTGAATTATTAAATCAAATGATTGAAGACCAACCGATGAAAATAATATTTCTTTATTTATAAACATAATTTCTTGATGAAAATATGAACTGTTTTAAAATAAATTCAATTCGATCATCATTTGTTTTGTATTTGCTTGTGAATTTTTATATCTATACATTTTTTATGTGGATATAAAAATGGTTACTAGAGAATTGCTACATATTAAAAAAAAACTTTATTTACTTGTTTTTAAAAAATTCTGAACCTCTTCTACAGTCGTGAGTTTGATAAGTCAGTAAACAATGAAACTATATACCATTAAAAAATGTGTGCTTGCTCTAAAATTTTTCCTGGTATCTTCAAGCGTCATTGAAAAGTTCAAAGTTAAAAGAAAAGTAAAATTTCATGAAATAATTTTTGAAAAATTCCAAATCTCAATCGAAATCATGAGAATCCTTCTATTTTCCGTTGAATTTTCATTATTTTCAGTTGAGAAGTCTACTATTGAATTTTTTGTTAAGAATTCATCTTTTTGTTGTTTTAAACTTCATCTCTTTTCGTAGAAATTTCATATTTTTTAGTTAGAAATGCAACTTTTTGATTGAAAATTAAACTCTTTTGGTTGAAGATGTACTTTTTGGTTCAAAATCCAACTATTTTGTAGAAATTTTGTATTTTCGACGGAAAAATTAAATAATATGGTAGAAAATTCAACTTTTTCTTCTAAAGTTGAACAATTTTGTTAAAAATAAATTTTCTTAGTTGTAGATTCACAATTTGAGTCAAAAGTTCATTTCTTTGGACAAAAATTGATATATTTTGTCCAAATTCGCCCTTTTTTGTACAAAATTGATCCTCTTAATTGGTAGTTTAACTACTTGTTTGAAAATATATGTGTCTAATTGGAATTTCGTCTTTTCTCGTTAAATTCAACTGTTTTTAATTTCGAATCCAAATTTGTAGGTCGTCATATTAACTATTACATTTTTTGTTAAAGGTTCATACTTTTAAGTTGAAAATTCAATTCCTTGGTTAAAACTTCAACTACATTCTTAATAAAGCATTTTTTTAGTCGTAGATTCATAACTTTAGTTGAAAATTCAACTGTTTTGTAGAAACTTCATCTTTTCAGCTTAAAAATTCAACAATTTGGTGAAAAATGAAATTATTTAGTTGAAAAATTAATGTATTTTGTTAAAAAGTCGTGTTTTTATTAAAAAATCAATTTTTTGGATTGAAAATTAATCTTTTGAGTTGACACTTTAGTTCTTTTTGGTTAGAAAATTCAACATTCGTACAAAATTTTTCTTTTTTATTGACTAAAAAATCTTTTCTTGAAAATGCATATATTTGGTTTCAAATACAACTGTTTGTAGAAAATCTTTTTGGATTGAAAATAAAACTATTTGGTTGAAAATTAATGTATTTTGTTGTGAATTCGTCTTTTTTTAAATAAATTTTTTTTTTAGCTAAAAATTAATTTTTTTAATCAAAAATTCAATTCTTTTTGAGTTAAGAAAGCAAGGTTTTGGATATTTTTTTTCTTATTGACTGAAAAATCTGTTTTGTTAAAAAAAACAATACTTGTTCATAATTTGTCTTTTTCGTTCGATTCAACTGATTTGGATGCAAATAAAAATCTTTTTTCAGCTTAACATCAACTATTACATTTTTCGTTGAGAATTCATATTTTTTGGTGGAAAAATCAAGTACTTTCTTAAAAGTACCGGGGGAGGGGTAGAGTTTTTAAATTCTCGGTAATTTAAGATCGGGTAACATCACCGGTAACATACCGGTATGTTACTGAAGCTTCGAGAATTTATCGAGAATTTATGAGAATATTCCATTATAATGCTTTCTTGTTATTTTTAAAAGTAATTAGGTAATGTTTACGATGTTATAGTTAATTTTCGATCATTTGGTATATTTTTTAAATATTTGTTATTACAAAAAATATACCAAATGTTTGAAAATTAACTATAAAATCTTGATCATTTATTCACAGTGGTCAACAACTCTTTAACGTCTACAAAATTCAGAAATTAGATAATGTTGGCGCTTATAGAATTATTTATAAACAGAACTCATTTAGGTACATTTAAAATATGGGAAACTTTGTGAGCATTGAAATAAAATTTTCAAAACCCTCCGTATAATTGTCTTGCAATACTACAAAAACTTCAAAAAATAACATGATTTTTCATTTGAATAAATTACATTTGAATAAATATAAATCTTTGAATTAATAAAATCAAATAAGCAATAATTATTCATTTCAAAAACTGTTAACATGTGTAACATTCAGTAGTTTTTTACTTAAAGTAAATAATGTGATGTTTTCAACCTGAAGATAATGTGTTCTTAGCACCTCTACGCTTTTAAAGAAACAGCTGAATGCAATACTACCAGTTTCTATCTGATTTTGAAATTTGTCTTTGGTGCACTATATAAAAAATATTGGCAAAAAATTATTGGGAAAGCAAACGGATAATCAAAGGAAAGTTGTCGTTGCCAGAAGTGCGCTTCACGGAAGTTAGAAAGGAGAAAAAAATAAATTCTCATAAATTCTCGCCGAGAACGAACGTCGGGTAAGTTACCCGGTAACTTACCAATCTTACCGTACGTTACCAAGGTAATTTACCCGACACAACACTCTAGGGCCCCCCCCCCCCCCGTCAATACTCATAGAACAAAACAAAGGGGAGGTACGTTTTTTCAGCCGCTTGCTGGGTATGTGTAGCCAGTTGATTGGCTAGTCTCCCACCATGAGGAAAATATGTCGCATTTTGTTAATCTGTTTCGAAGAGATAAGTTAACACAAGTTCTATTTTCGCTGATAGGATTTGTCCTGGTGGGGTCAGATATACGACTTTGCATGGTATAAAAGCCGCCACGGAAGCAGAAGAAGCATAATCATTTCTCGAAAAAAATGAATCTCGCCATTATATCCTTCTTCGTTGTTCTGACTGTGGCTCTTCTGATTGGAGCTGATGCCCAGCTGTGCGACTGCGAGTATGTAAAAGAATGTTATTACTTTACTAATTGCGAAATTATTTCCTTTTCTTTTCTTTTTTGTCCTAATTTCTTTAACTTTTCTTAATCTCGCTTGCATCTTTCCACTTTTTTCTGCAGCCTGCGAAAAAAGAGTGTTTTCTTGGATTCATTCACGTATTGAATCCCAGTAATGTCACAGAATTGTTTAAAGCTGAAATATATTTCTTCAAGGCAAAATATGAGACACGTATATATATACTCTCTATATATAGAGAGTATCGAAAAAACAAAGTTTTGATCTTTTCTTTTGCAGGAAGACGGGGCTGAAAAGTTTTTTAGTTGGCGCAAATGATCTTTTTTATCATCCAAGTAAATAGTAAAAGCTGTGTACTATAATCAGTGCTCATTTTGTATAGATCTTACAAAAATATCTTATTTCCATGACATCATGATATACTTCCCTGCACAGTACATAGTTTGTTTATGAATGACATATTAACCCGTGTATTTGATTATTTTTACAGTTTTATAATTTTGTGTAAAATGTCTCAAGAAAAGTTAAAAAAAAAGAGTAAAATTCTTGAAAATTGCTGTACGTTGAGTGGCAGAGAGTTGCCAACTAACATAAATGTCATGAGACACTCCCTTTTTAAAAATGAATATTTGTTGGAAGAAGAAAACCGGAAGTATTCATCTTCTTCTAGTATTGCTAGTTTAGTCTTGAGAAAAGTAATTGAAATTAAGAAATAAACTTTAATACCAAGCTTTTTACATAAAACTATTGTAGACATTATTATTATACCATTAAGCCATTTCCCTTTCGAGGTAGGCGTGACTTGCTCGGTTGGAAAATAGTAGTGTGTATATGGGTATGTAGGTATAAAGTAGGTAGGTATATAGGTATGAGGTAGATAGGTAATCTTGAAATATCCTACTGCATTTCTTGATTCGACAAAGAGCTATAAACTAGACAATAAAAAGTCAAACTTCAGTAACAAAATCAAGTTGTTCAAGTAAGAAAACTACAGGTTTTTTGATTAAGCAATTTGTAAGTGGGAATGTGAGTTGTGCTCTTGAAAGAAAAAATGATCTGAATCTGACAGGTCATTTCTTTTAGAACAAGGAACTTCAAAAAATAGAAGAATACTATTCGAACCCTTGATCAGAACTAAGCATCCTGATGAGCAAAAGAAACGAGGAATTCAAAAGAGAAAGTGGAAGGTAGAAAAACTTATTGAACTTCAAATTGATTGTGACAAAATTTCTCATGGAATTACCGGAGAAATATTTTCCATCTACATTGCTGAAAACGAGAGAGATGAGATGGATTTTAGTGAGGACGAGGATGGAGATAAAGATAACCAGCGGTTTCCTGGTAAAATGAAATTAGCAGAACAAACTAGAATAAAATGGCCAACATATCTAGCAGCTTATGACAAATACGGAATAGGAAATCGAAGAGCTGCAGATCTGGCTTCTTCACTTTTGTACTACGCGACTCACGTAAGTAGATTCCTGAAGTTAAAGGGCTTGTTTTTGATCAAAGTAAAGTTCATCAAGAAAGAATAAGATTTCGCTTGGAATTCCAAAGAGGAAAGTTACCGTCGGTTGTAAAACTGAAAGCTCTTTTCTGTGATGGCAGAAAAGACGAAACGAAACTAATGGAAAGAGTAAATGATAGAATATTAAAGCAAACAACACAGCGAGGAAAAAACACATTTAGGTTTCGTATATTCATCATCTACGGCAGCTGAGAATGTCTTAAATGCAATATTGGCAATTTTTAAGGGAAACGGGAATAATTCATTCTACCTAAATTGTATCGGATGCGATGGTTGTCCTACAAATACTGATAAGCATTCTGGTATTATACTAAGACTAGAAATTAAATTGACAAGAAATTCACAATGGGTCGTGTGTGAGCTTCACGAAAATGAATTGCCACTGAAGCAACTGGTCTTTTTGGCAAAATGTTACCTTCGTGTGAAAAACTAACAGTGATCTACTTTGATCCAGTTCAATTTCCAAATCGTCGAATAGTCACCACAATTGATCTTAGCTCAGACCAGAAGTGCCTTTTTCATATTGAGACCGCTGTAACGACAGGAGAGGGTTTTCCAGAGTTGGCATGAAGAAATCCCGGAAAATTGTCAGAAGCAAAATTTATAACAAAGGCAAACAGAAGAGTTCGAACCTACATGGGTACAAAACGACCGTCCTTCGAATTGCGAGTTCCCCAAGCACTTGTGGAACAGCATTCGTTTCACAAGATACCTGAAAGATGATCTGCGCGAAACGATCCACGAAGTGATCCAAAATAATGGATATGAAAGGTTTTGAAAGCAAATTTCAATTCATTTCATAGGAAACTTCTTACCTAATTAAATCAAGTAGAATATTGGATAACATTTTCCTGTGTTTCAGTAATTTTTTGAACATAAACGTTACACTCGTACATAACAGATATTATTTAAGTGGTATGTACTTTGATTACTAGTCCTAGTATACAGCTTAAAGGTTTTACCCGAATTAGGAAAAAATACTTGTTGACCTTGAAGTAACAAGTAAAATGCCATTTTTCCTGATTTTTACCATTATTCGGTAGTCTAAATTGAGTTCGCGAAGATACGATATTTTTTGAAAAGCTCTAGACTACCTAAGTACCTTAACTTTTCTTCACGCTCTTTTAATATTAATATTTTTGTTAAAAAGTTAAATTACTTTGCTAGAAAATTCAATTATTTGATTAACACCTCGAATATTTATTTCAAAAATTCAACTATTCTGTCGGAAATTCGGTTGTTTTTTTTTTGTTGAAAATTAACTTTTAATCTGAAATTGTAGCTATTCTATGTTTGGTTGGAAGTTTTTACTTTTTAGCTTGAAATTTCAACTATTAGGTAGAACTGTCTAATCTATTTTATTAAAAATGAATCTAATGAATTTCTTGAGTCGATAATATTGGTCTTTAATTTATCGACAGGGATTACAATTTTATTTTTTGATCAGATATGTGTACCGTGTAATAAAAGCTTTTGAAGCTTCCCAAACTAATTTTGGTTTAAATTCGGCTTTCAAAATAATAGTTGAAAATATTGGTGTAGAACAATAAAACGTACTCATTTTGAATTTTCAGGAACCCAAGATGTGCTGGTAACGCTCCTGAATGCGGATAACTTGGTGCGATGGAGAGAGGACCAATTCAAATTCTTTCAGACCTCAAGCTGAAGAAAATTCACAAATGTAAAATAAAATATTCTAAATTTTTGAGCAAAGCTTAGCATTCGAAAGCTAATACTGTAAAAAATAAATGGCTAACTAAACAAACTTTAAACAATGATAGCCATTTTTCAATCCCAAGAAAGATTTGTTTTGATGGTATAAACCTATTCTCAGCATTTTGAAGGCCAATTTTCAGTTTATAAAATAGTTTTTGTTTGACAGCCTAATCTTCATTTGTTCACAAATCAGTATTCCAAACATTAAAAGTATTTTTTTCATAAACTTCAAACAAATTTAGTTCATTCAGCCAAATAGTGTGTCTCAATAGACCAATTGTATTATCTCGTCAAAGTGAATACGTTTTTTTTACAATATTATCGTATTTCTAAAATAAAGAAATAACGTAATTGCTAAAAATACGCAAAATCCTCACATGGATAATTGGTTAGAAGAAAACTTTTAGTTTAGAATTAGTCATAATATTTTTCGAAAATCAAACTATTTGTGATTTAAAGTTAATTCTTTTTTGTTAAAAGGTCTACCAGCATATTTTTGGTAGAGAATTCACCTTTTGTGTGAAAATATTTTTTTATTAGACTCTAAATTTCATTATTCTGTTAAAAATTCCACAATTTTCTTTACAAGGCATCCTTCATGGTAGAAAATTAAATTATTTGGGTAAAAATTAAACTCTTTTTTTGTTGAAATATAATCTACTAATGTTTTTGTTGTGAATTCACCTATTCTGCAGAACTTCTACTAATTGACTGAAAGTCTTTTTGGTAATGAAATTAGAGAGTTATAAGCCCATATCGTACATACGGGCCTGCGAGCCAAGGCAGGGAGTGGGGAGTTGCCCCACGCCAGGAACTCATTCCTAAAGTCCCGTTACGTACTCCAGCCAACGGTACCACACATCCAGGTCCACAGGCAATCCTTCTGACACCGTCCAGAGAAAGACCGTCTCAACCTGCTCTTTTGTGATCGCTATTTGAATCTCGGCCTTTTCCTGCACTCATCGAGTGGAGGTTTTTTTTTATGCCATAGAATAAACTCTTTTCTTTGCAAGTAAAATTTGGCTGTGGTTATTCGAACCCCAACACGCTCCAGTAGCAATTAAGTGCCTGATCATTGCTCAAACACATTGAATACGTCGTATGGTACAGATGTAAAATAAAAATGGATATGTTGGTTTTCTTTTCTATGCTAAGACTTCTGTATTAACGTGATACGGAGGACAGACGTTTACCTATCCTCAGTTTTATACAACTAACACTACATCTGCGTGGTGATACTTGTATTCTTCAAAACCTGCTACCATGAAGGACACTGGGAACGATGACAACTGCTTTAAAAGAAGATGTGTAGAATGATTCGCTTTGCAGTCCGTCATGGTAACGAAGCCAGCGTTGGCGCGCTGCCTTGCAGGGGGGCGTTAGGGTGTGAGAATGAAGCCATAGTGTGTCTGACGACGAGTTGACATTGTCCTCGTCAAAGTCAGAAAGCTCTCATACTTAGACCTGTGGAGGTATGAGAGTTATCACCCCCAGGACGGCGCGGCGGACTCACCTGCGATCGGACCAGGATCCTTTTTGGTTGAACAACTTTTGTCTTTTCATTTTTTTGTCTCTTGTGTCGTTTTTCCAAAAATTATTTTTTTATTTCTAATTTTATTTTTTTGCGATTGAAAGAAAATCTACTTATCCTTTATAAAAATGATTAATAACAAGTTTGTAGATCCTATTCGGGTGAACAAATATTGTCTATTAATTTCTTTTCGCACCTTGTGTCGTTTTTCAACAATTTTAATTTTTCCTTTTTAATGTTATTTTTTTTATCAAACCAAAAACGACGCGTACTATCAAAAAATTATTGATGCCAAATTCGTAGCTTTTTTGGGTTAAAAACTTTTGTGCATTCATTTTTTTCTATACCTTGTGTCGTATTTCCAAAAATTTAATTGTTTTTAGTTCCAATGTTATTGTTCGCGCTTAAAACAAAAACTACGTATCCCATCAAAAAACGATCAACAAAAAAATTGGTAGCTCTGTGTTAGGCCAAAAACTTTTTTTCGTGGCTTGTGTCGTTTGTCTGAAAATTTAATTTTTTTATTTTTAATGCCGTTTTTTGATAAAAATTTGGATTTCCGATTTTTCAAGGAGATTTGAAAAGTTGTTATGATAATCTCATAGGGCTTTCAAAAAACTTGAATTCTTAACAATTGATTTAATTAGGTTCCACAAAAGTCAGTACGAGGGCAGTTTTCGGAAAGAAGAAAAGAAATTTGGGGTCAGAATGCAAAAATTCAAAAGAAGCGACTAAAATTTCGCAAATCTGATTAAATTAGTGGGTTAGTACAAGGGGATTTTTCAAGTCGCAGGACACGAATTTAAGGTAAAAGTTCATAAATTTGACTAAAATTTTGAAAAATTAATTAAAAAGGGTAAATTTTGATGATATTAAATACGACGGGGTTTTTCGAGTTTCAGAATACAAATTTGGTGTGAACATTCGTATTTTGAGGGTCGATAAACTCCAATTTCGAGAATTGTGACCCCAAATTTGTGTACTGTGACTCAAAAAACCTTCTCTAACTGACTTTCATAAAAATCAGGTAATTCAACAGAATTTTCAAAATTTTATTAGCTTTTTTCACTTTTTGAATTTTAAACCCTAAGTCATGTTTCTGTGACTTGAAAAACCCATTTGTAATGAATTTCATGGAAATCTACCAGTTGAATAGAATTTCCAAAAATAAATTTGGTTTTTTTCAATTATTACACAAAAATCGTCAAATTTTTGGATTTTTGACCTCTAATTTGTATTTTCAGCCTCGAAAACCTCCCTCGTTATGACTTCATAAAAATCAACCGATTAATTAAAATCTACAAAATTTCAATCAACTTTTAGAATTTTTAAATTTTTACAGTAAATTCGTGCTCTGTGTCCCGAAACCCCCCTTCTTACTCTCTTTTACGGAAATATACCAATTAAGAAACATTTTCAAAATATGCGTCAAATTTTTGAATTGTATAATTTTGACCTTAAAACTTGTATTCGACGTTCATTTAAATCTAACAATTATATATAATTTCCTAAATTTAGGTTGCTTTCTTGAATTTATGTTTTTTGACCTTAAGTTCGTATTCTGCTATACGTAAAAAAACCACTCGTGCTGAATTTCCTGAAAACCTACCAGATTGATCAAATTTTTAAAATTTATGTCAAACTTCTGATTTCTTCAGTTTTAAACCCATAAGTATATGCGGCAATCGATAAATTAATGAATTCAGGAAGTAATACTCGAACTCGAGTAGCAAAAAAAGCCAGTACTTCAATTTCGAGAAGCAAAAAAAAAAGAGGAAATCTTTTATTCGAGTAACGGAATAATCTGGAACTCTCCGGCATTAAATTCCGTTCGAACTTTAACATAACAATTAGCGATAATTTTATCATTTTAATGAATATGTTTGCACCTGAATTTAGTATATGAAAAAATCTTACCTTTAACAATGTACACACATTGGCGATGAAAGGTATTATCTAGGGCACTGAAACTTCTGTTGATTGTATAGTTATCTTTTAATTCATTTAAATTTAATTATTACATGAATTAATATGTTCGGGATAAATCATAGAAGGCATAAAGTTTCAACAAGAAATTAATCAATCCAAAGGACTGAATCACCTTTATCTTGTTTAAACTTGTTTTTGTACTTTCAGAAAATATTTTCCTACGAGATCTTGGTATGTTTCTCTCATTGGTAGTTTTTTTTTGGCATGTACTATTGGCCATTCAGAGGGTGCTCCGACAAAATGCTCAGTAACAGGAGTAAGGTTTTGATGAATTGCATGGAGAATAATGGGTGCATTGTTTTAGATGGAATAACGCTGAGTGATTACAAGGGCCATTTCACATTTTCCGTTAACAATAAAAAGTCAACAATAGATTTAGCATGGGCTAATTTAAACGCAATAAATGAAATTAAAGATTTCGAGATTCTTCATATTGTTACACAATCCGATCACTTTCCAATTTTGATTTCTCTGAAATCTGCAGGTATAGCAAATGTAAAAAACAGGATTGGTAAAAAGTTGGAATGGAAAAGTGATATATCAGAAAAACACACAGAAGTAATGCAGTCAGCTACATGTAGTTTCTCAAAGTGTCACACGATTAACGAGATAACGAATTGCCTAATTGGAACCATTACAACAAACGCGAAGCAATAGGTATGACTTTAAAACCTAATTGCAGAGCGGGCTTGTCAAAACCCTGGTTTGATTCCGAATGCGTCAAGTTAAAGAAATCTGTCATAGCTCTTCTGAAAAAAATGCAAAAAGCTCAACTTCAAAAATGACTTAGCTTCACAATACAACAATTTAAAAAAATTTATATCGATACTTAAAGATCAAAAAAGGAAGCTCACAGATTGGCAAGTCTCGATCAACTGTCTCCCACTAGAGATTCCAAATCCTTTTGAAAAATTATCAACATTTTTAGGTGCAAATTTAGTTTTGAGGACTGCATCGAACTAAATACCTGGTATGAATTTTTCCAATCAATGTTTCCAGAGGGAGATATCTATTGTGATTCGCAAAATATAGTAGAAATGACAAATCGAGATGTGAATCCTCTCTTAGATGACCCTATTACGGATGCCGATATAATCTCTGCCTTAAAAAAATGTACAAATAACAAAGCCCCTGGGCCAATATTCATTTTAACATGCTATAGAAAAAAGGCGACAAACAGGATCCAAGAAATTACAGACCAATAGCTATGGTAAACATTATAACAAAATTTTTTACCCAGGTAATCACTCACAGAATGATAGATTGGTTGACAAATTAATTCTTTTCGGTTGAAAACTAGGCTAAAAATACAACTGTTTGATTGAAAATTAAATTATTCCTTGGTTAAAGCTGCATCTTTGTTGGTTCTTAATTCAACTATCAGGTTAAGAAGTCAACTGTTTGAAAAAATCATTATTCCGTTGAAAATTCAACTATTTTGTTGAAAATTCAATATACTTCGACTCGAAACTTTGAATACAAAAGTTTAATTTTTTAAACCAAAAATATGAATTTTCAAGAGATTTATTTAAAGATTTAGAAGAATCTTTCCAGCTCTATAGAATTCTGTTCTGCTGCGTGGGTGGTTTGAGGTGGGGTGTTAGAATGACAATCCATAGCTTGAGAACAAACACAAACAATCTGAGAGGCAATAACTTTGAATATTCTCAGAAATTGTTCTTTTTCCAAAGGAGGAGAAGAGAAAATATTCACCGAATCTTTCCAGCTGTATAGAATTTAGTTGGACTGCGTGACTGGGCTAAGGAGGGAGCATGTTAGAATGACAAACCATGGTCTGAGGACCACCTCAAAAAATCAGAGTGTCAATAAAAATGATTATTTGGTAATTTTTCTCCATTTCCGAACAGTAAGATGGATAAATATTCCCCGAATGTTTCCAGCTGTATAGAATTTAGTGGTACTTTATAGAAGCCAATTTGATTGCGTGGGTGGGTTCAAGGGGGTATTAGAATGACTATCCTTTGCTCAGGCCAGGGATGCTCATTCTAACACCCGAAAAAAATATGATGATTTTTGTCCACTTAGTGAAGTGAACCACTTAGTGAACATTTTTTTCATTCAAAATTGATTTGTTGTACATCAACAAAGATTTTAATTTTGGAAGAAGCGCCTCCAAGATTTTGTTTTTTGAGAAAAATATGCGCATACTATGTAAGAATAATATTCCGCAAAAATACTTTTTCTCATATCTTTTTAGGTTAAACTTGGTTGCGGCTCACCCATTTTTTAAATTATATCATTTTGAGCAATTTGAGGTTCAAAAAACTAAATATTGAACGATTAAAAATATGTGGTTCACACACGATACACAGTAAACCACTTTCTGATTGCGCCTCTGCTCTTCACTGGAGATTCCGCGATTTCTTCGGTGGTCAATTCTTCAACCGCTCCGCTCTCTATGTTTATTTTCACGCGTTTTGACCCCAAAGTAGCAGCGCTATATATTCCACGAAAAACCGTGTGCCTGCAAGATGTTTTATCCAATATTGCAAACACATCACCATTGGACGTTGACAATACAATTTGTGCTTCGGTTGGCATGGGGTAGAGAGTTTGTTGGTTCATCACTCGAATTAGTTTATCGCGAGGAAAAACATATTTTCGAAGTTCGAATATTCGGTTCGGATTATTCTGGGGAACAAGCCGAATAAATGTGAGCTCTTCAAATTTAAATCCAAGAACGCGAGAAAAAGTTTGCCTGGCACGAGGAGACCTGGACCTGGCACGAAGAGTAGGGTCCGCAGAAGGAGTAAACTCGGCTGAGGAATGAAAACTGGCAGGAGAAAGAGTCCTTCTAGGAGAATGTCTCTTAGGAGAAGAAGTAAAAGGTACCAATCGAGGAAAACTAGGATCAGCATCATCATCAGGCAAAAACTTGGACTGTGCACTCAATTCTGCAACAAGAAATAGAGGATCATAAATTTTTTTAAAGTACACAATCGGTCGTTGGTATACCATGAGTTGTAAATGAGGTTGTGATCAAGGGGCCAGACTGTATAACGGCTATAAATTGTTAGCGCTAAACAGCTTTGCCCGAAAAGCTCGTTTTTTAGAAAACAATTTTTTACTGGAGCTCAACGTAATTCAGTCAAATTGAATAATTTTTTTGATGAAATTCACTGAAAATATTATCTATGGTGTTTAATGATTAGCAGAGAAAATAACATATACAAATTTTATTTATTCAAAAGTTATACATTTTTACCTGAAACATTGTATAAGTCACACATTTATATATTCAAGCCCAAGTGGAGTCCAGCAAATTTTGAGAAAGAAAAAACTTCGCGCGTGAAAGTTGTTTATAAAGGCATAAATACATATATTTTCTATTAAAATAATTATTAAAAATATCTCCTCATTTGAAAATCAGGAAGATTTTATTTCGGCCACGCGGCTTCTTCATTCATCTCTTTGGTTGCACGTGCAACAATGTTCTTCGAATTTAGTCGTTTGGTTGAATTCAACTGTATTTTATTCAAGATTTGGATATTTTCTTTGTAGGAATGTCAACGACTAAATTTTTTGTTAAGAATTAATCCCTTTTTGTTGTGAATTGAACTATTACATTTTCCATGCAAAACACCCAATAAATTTTTTAATTAAAAATAGTCACACAAGTAACATTCCTAATGCATAAAGTTATATCCTTAACACGAAAATTATATTTAACAACCCCCAAAAATCACCCATAGCGTATTTAGAAGGCGAATTGTATGATCATTTTTAATTTGATTTTTTTTGTACATTTTTCGTTGAGGGCAGCTGAGATGGGTTTCTGAAATATGATAGGGGCAATTTCACGACCATATGAATTTGAAACTTGTGCCATTAATTTAATAAACTAATGGTCCTATCTCAAAAGCAAGAATATCATTGGATTTCATTTAGAAATATCTCCAGACTTTTTTTATATTATGCCAGAAGATGATTTCTTAAATAATTACGTTGTTGTGAATCAATATGCAGCTGAGATGGTGTTCATTAAATGTGCTAGGGATAGTTTTTTTTTCATATATTTTATTATTATTTTTGGGGTGGGAATATTTCCTAGATTATTACAAAGGCTGCCGTTGTGATTATTTTTAATTAATTTTTTTGTTGCGTTTTTAGTTCAAGAAACTGAAATAAGGTGCATTAACTGTGCTAGAGGTACATTCTTATTGAAATTATTATTGTGAGGACGATGATATCTAATAGACTAATGAAACAGCGACTAGTGTGATTATTTTTAATTTTAATTTTTTTTGTATTTGTAGTTAAAGGTAGCAGAAATGGGGTTTGTCAAATGTATTAGGGGTGGTTTCTTGAGGCTGCTAATTATTATGGTGTTTTGCATAGAGAATTTTGACATTCTTTTGGTAAAAGTGCTAGGGCTAGATTCCGGGAACTTTCAAATATCATTATATGGTTGGGCACATAATCTGGAGTTTTGTGAAGGTGACTTATTTGAGTATTTTCAACTTAAATATTTTGTGGCTTTTTCAAATATTCAAACTTTGGAAATGTTTCATTAAAAATGCTAGAGGTGTTTTTTAGGAGTTATCGACAATAATTATGGGATTATGAGCATCACCATGAGATTTTTAATGTCAACTTGTATCGCTAGTCTCATCCAGGAACATAGGAATTGTTCATTTGGAAATACTACGTGCTTGAATCGGCTTTTAATATCAAAAAGAATATTCGAATTTGATTATTTTATTAGTAATTTGACACAATATTCGTAAATTAGAATAAAAATGTTGTATATTTTAAGTATTCATATGAAAATTATTATTATATTAACATTTTGTAATGTGCTACATGCACCAATTTCTTACATTTTCTTAATATTCAAAAACGATTTTTGTGAATACAATAAGATATCTGATCATACTAATAGGGAAATGTAATTCTAAGAACATCCATCGACAATAGATCTCATTATATTCCTATTTTTAAAAAAAGATCACAGATATGAACTACTTTCAATTTACCAGGAGTAAAATTAATCAGTTCAATACCATATGTAATTATTTTTAAAAATTGATTATGTACGCAAAAACGGAACTAGAATCGCTTGATATTAATTAATAATTAACTGTACGCACTGTGTGAACTCTATTGCACAGTTGGAAGGGTACCATATGTGTACGTGCACAGATAAGACCCAACACAGTTGGGTACGTGTGCAATTGCTTAGTGCAGAATTCTGATTTGCGTTTATCTGGAAAAAAATTTACCACAATATAGATGTCTTATATAAGTATACTGACCAATGGAATTGAGGATAACGGCCAAGGATAAGAGTAAAGTACAGACAATCCGCATATTTTATGATAAGAGGAAAAACTGATTGATGTATTAATAAGGAGTATGATCAAAAATGTAACTAGTGAATACTCTACAGCTACATTTTCTTATACGATATATACTATAGCCGTTATCTATATCATAAAAGACGTCAAGTTTGTCCTCCTAAGATATTTACATTTGATAATATTCAGCTTCAAGGACAAGAATTTGGTGACAAACTACATTGAAACTGATGTTAGCATTTATACATATAATCTCTTATGTTTAAGGCACAACTGATTTTAACATGACGAATTTGTAAAATGTCTGCCATAACGGCCTATTCAAAGCTTGAAACAAACTGGAGATTTGGAGAGACGATAATATTTTAGAAATTTCGCAGAGAAAAAGAACTTATCTTGACACAATAAAATCTTTCTCTAATCTCAAATCCCAATCTCTATAGAAACTCCCAAAGATATTCTTTCATGACAAAAATATGAATGTTAATGTCATTAATATTATGTTCTTTCTCTGAAAATTAGAATGTTATAGTTCACTACGTTAAATTATAATTAATATTATTATTATTGCAAAAATTCCATTTGATTTTAAATATTGTATTTCATGCAAATAATGAACATCTTTAGGAATTCAAAGGATTTTGAATGATTCCACGAAATTCCAAATATCTCACGAAATAGCAAAGTATTCGGACAAACCTTTGAGGAGTTTAAAGCTGTTAAAGAGTTCCAGGGTGCTCCTATGCAAAAAAGCAAATTTTGTAAGATTTTTTTTACAGTTTTCACTGAAAAAACAGATTCTTTAATCCGAAAAAAATTATTGAAATAACAAAAAAATTATTAATTTTTTCTAGTCAAAGAAAGGGTTTATTGATGAAAAGAAAATTATTTTGACTCAAAGAAATTTCTTCAGTTCGAAGAAATAGTTTTTTGAAGAAACGAAAATTCTTCTCTTATTCCAAATTATTTTCTTCTTCTCGCCTACATTTTTGGTTGAATGAAAAAAATTATTTTAAAGAAACGATTTCTTCAATTCCAGACATATATTTTTCTGATTGTCGGAACCACATCAGCAACAGTGACACGTTCATCGTATACGAGTACTTCGTCCATTTTCAGGCTTTGAAACAAATATTGCCTTTAAAATATACTGCTATTCCTAATATAATCTGATCCAGAGGACGCCATCATTTCCTAGATCTGTTGTACATGTACAATAAAACTGTGTTATCATCAGATTTTACGAAATTTTAATTGGAATCCTATTCATAGTCTCCGAATGATCCAAGTTTCTCTACGTAAAATTATATTACTCATACATATATTACGAGAAATAAAATGTGTTCATTCAAATAACAATTTGAAAGTTTTTGAATTATAAAATTACAATGGGAAAAAATCTGTAAATTATATTGCAATGAAAATGAAAAAAGAGACTGATACTGAGATTTCAGTATAGAAGCAGAGAAAGCTAGATACTGCACAGCCAAGCTGAGCGGGCCACCATGACAATTACCATAGCCGAATATTTTGGGTACAATTGTTGCAGCTCTCTTTTAAGCTCTTGATACCTCTCCTCTTTTTCCTTTTCCTGGGCAGTCATGTTGTAGTCGACCGGAGCCGAGAATTCGATCACGAATATAGTTCGTTTCTCGCAGTCTTGAAGAATGATGTCAGGCCTCGAGTGTGTAACCGGGACTGCTTCTCGAAAATCGTAGTTCCAGAAAATTTGGCTCTCGTTTTTGACAATTGACTCTATCTCCTTTCGAGCATTCTGCAGGCAGGGTCGCATCCAAAACCATGAGAGGGACAAAGATAAGAATGAAGCACTCTCAGGGCCGCATTATGACTGCACAGATACGTCGTTCCCGCGTAAGTGGGACACCCGGATAGTATATGTTCTAGGTACTCAGCGTGTGCATGACACGCTCTGCACCTACCGATGGAAAGTTCATGACCCAAAATGTGTTCACGGCACAGTAAGGTGGAAATAACGCCGTTTTGGCATGCAAAAATTAAACGCTATGTACCTCAATTATGCCCTGATGATCTGAGGAAAGCAAAAGTTTGCTCCTTCGACAAGGACTGTTTTTCTACATTTCTGTGAAAGTTTCCGTCAATATTCTTGTCGAGTAGCTGTTGGCAGAATTTTTGAACCTCTGCTTTCTTCACTTCGGCTTTTAGAAGTGAAGCATCTACATGGAGTAATGCACTTTCCTTACTTCTGATAATAATATTCAGACCAAAGGTCTCGGCCGCTTGCTCCGCGGCTTTGTGAAGGAACGCTCCTTTGCCAATAATCTCGTGTTTCCTGACCATTTTGAGAAGAGGACCTCTGCCATTAGCAACGATGTAAGCTGTACTTAGAACGATTCGGTTATGAAGACATTGGAGATTCAGAAGTCCGCATACAACTTGACGGCGTGAGATGTATAATCGCGGAACGGACGAATTGAGTTTTCCAAAGGAGCGTCAATCTCTCTATACATCTCACTATGTATGGATGAACCTTCAAGCTTTCTAACCAACAGATGCTAAGTCTATGAGAGGTTGGATAGAAAGCTTTCCGGTAGTCAATCCAAGCCATTGACAGGACGCGCTAATCTGCTGCTGGGTCTTTGCAGACGCAAATGGCAATTAGCAGGTTCTCTCGGCAGCCTGCTACACCTTTTTTCGAAAAACGTTGTTCGTACATCTCGCTCCACACCGGTTCAATTCTTCGAACAATCCTGTGCTTTCATACAGCTGCAAAGATCTAATACAGTGTGTTCAAACAACTTATTGGCCTGTAATTCATTGGGTTGGACGTTGCCTTTTTCGGTACGAGTATACTGCGTCCTAACACCAGTCACTGCGGAATGGGCGTTTCCGTCAGCAGCTTTAACTTGTTTAGTATGTGATTGTAGATCCTCAGTTCTTGAGCAAACCTTTGGACCCTTTCCGTGAACGGTGTTTTGATCCATCGTCAGTTTTAGCCTTTGATTTGAATAGGCCAAAGCTCTCGCAGCACCATAAACTGAACAACTGATGGTCCAGAGGCAGGACTCCTCCGAGATATCCTAACGCAGGAAGCAATCTATTTCAGCCATATCTTTGGGCTTAGGAGGAACCTGCATGTCAATGTTCCATCTTGTCCTGAAATCGCTCTCATCTTACAGAAGGTGCCTGCTTTCCGCGGTTGGTCTTAATTTCGCTTCCTCATCTTCGTATGCAGCTTGTTTAAGCAGAAGTTGTGGAAGCGCTTCGCGTGTATATCCATTTTTCAAGAGTTAGGCACGTTGATTTCGCAATGACTGATGCGAAACGTGCTGAAGCTCTGGTCGTTTCTGTCACTTCGCGCCACAAAGCCTCCGTGAGCAGAGATAATGCTGGCATTGTAACAGTCTAGCGAGTCAACCTTGAGTTGATTCGTCCACTCAATGTGGGGGTTTCACTGATTTGTCGCCATGTTTATATTTACATTATTTTCAGCACCCCGAACTCTAGGGTAATCGGCACTGTTTGCTGACCCATTGTCAGGTGCTCTGCGTGTTTGATCGTTTTGAATAGCATCTACAACTGTTTGGTGGTTTGGTGGTGTCATTGTTGTACCCACGAGCAGCTAGGGAAAGGGTCCGTCCTTGTGAAGCCCCGCATGCGAGGATAAAGCTGCATACTCTAAGAGGTGGCCTGGTATCACTTTAACCCGAACTCTATTCCAATCTCTTCAGTATACTTTTTCACAATGTCTAGAGCTACATGTTGTTTCTCTTTATTTTCAGCATAGATCTTAATATTATACATGTAAAATACATGAGTGACCTCATGCTTTCGATTTCCAGGTTTGTCGCAGAGGTGCCCTTCGGAATGGCGAAGTTCGAGAGATAGTGGCAATAATGTGAGGCAAAAGAGGAGAGGGCTCATGGTGTGGCCCTGAAACACACCTCTCTGAAAGGTGACACTGTTAGTGATTACACGATGTTTTTCAGATGAGATAGTAAATCTGGTTTTTCAAAGCGGCATTAAGCTGTCTATGGGGTAAAATTTCCCAAGTGTCCCCGCCTAAAATTTTGTTGTCGCCTATTTCATTCAAACCCCGCCAGATTGTAGTGCTAGTGGACCTCTTTAAACTATGTGAAGGGGGCGCGCCTAGTAAAACGGGTTGTCAAGATACAGGGGCCCGAATTTTCGACGATTCACCCCGACCGCTAACTTTCAATTGTACATAACTCCTGATACAGTAATCTGGTTTTACTTTTTTATGAGGGTTTTGAAAAGGTATTTTAACAGCGTTTACAATAAAAAAATCATCAAACGATAAAAAAATTATTTCACCTTGATTTTTCATTTTAAAAAACATTTTTGCGATTTTCTCCTGATGCGGAATTTTCGATATTTTTTTAATTAGGCTAGAAAAAAAAGCTTCATTTTTTCTCTTGAAAAGCATCCCAAAACAAAAATGGGATGGAAAGTATTGGTTGAGTTATAGAAGGTCATAACAGCGCGGGTGCCCCGCGCCAACTAGCCACGGCGCTACTAGGCGTGCTGTAGTGACTCAGTGGTTCTAATAATTGATAAAAATTATGTTTCCGCTCACGCGTAATAAAAATTCCATTTTATTCTGACTTTTTGATCGTTTCGGAACAATTTAGACATCTCGTGGCCACGAAACCAATAGATTTGATCTCAAATTACAATTTTCACCTAATTCGCATTTGGGGACTCACACCAAAAAGAACCCCAAAACGTGAGAGGCAAGGGGACTCACATAAAAAAAGCACCCCGAAATGTGAAAGGCAAGGAGATTCGCATCAAAAAGCACCCCAAATTGTTAAAGGCCAAGAGATTAACACACACAAAAAACTCACCAAAACGTGGAAAGCAAGAAGACTTATCAAAAACCATCTCGACATGTAACAGATGAGCAGAACCATACACCAAAATCGTTTATGATTCTATTATTAACTATCGTTTTCCTACTATGGAACCATTTTGAAAATTTAATTAAGAAAATATCTAAATCGTTCTCCAGCTACATAAAAGTAAGAATAAAATAAAATGTTCGTTACACGTTAACAGAAAAATCATTTTTATCAAGTATTAGAGCCACTGAGACAGTACAGCAGGCCTAGTAGCGCCGTGGCTAGTTGGCGCAGGGCACCCGCGCTCTTATGACCTTCTATAACTCAAACAATACTTTCCATCCCATTTTCGTTTTGGGATGTTTTTCAAGGAAAAAATCAAGCTTTTTTTCTAGCCTAATTAAAAAAATATCAAAAATGCCTTATTGGGAGAAAATCGCAAAAATGTTTTTTAAAATAAAAAATCAAGGTGAAATAATTTTTTTATCGTTTAATGATTGTTTTTATTGTAAACCTTGTGAAAATACCTTTTCAAAACCCCCATAAAAAAGTAAAATTGGATTACTGTATCAGGAGTTATGTACAATTGAAAGTTAGCGGTCGGGGTGAATCGTCGAAAATTCGGGCCCCTGTATCTTGACAACCCGTTGTACTAGGCGCGCCCCCTTCACAGAATTTAAAGAGGTCTAGTAGCACAACAATCTGGCGGAGTTTGAATGAGATAGGCGACAACAAAATTTTAGGCGGGGACACTTGGGAAATTTTACCCCCTATGCACCTTACGATGTGTGGATGAACCTTTCAGCTTTCCAACAGACAGATGATAAGTCTTTGGGAGGTTAAATGGAAAGATTTCCGATATTCAATCCATGCCATGTATAGGTAACGCTGATAGGATGCTGCGTCTGTACAGACACATTTATCGATGAGCAGGTTCTCCGGACATCCTGCTACGCCTTTCTTTGAGCCGCATTGTTTGTACATCTCTCGCCACACAGGTCCAATTGTCCGAACAATCTTATCATTTAGGATAGCTGTGAAGATCTTATACAGTGTGTTCAGACAAGTTATTGGCCTGTAATTCTCAGGGTCAGCTCAGTTGTCCATCTTCGGCAGGAGCACTGTGCGCCCTTCCACCAACTTCTCAACAATAGCCTCTTCCGGCTTTAGATATGAGGTGAAAATGCGGGCCATATGCTGTTGGGCTGAGGAAAACTTCTTCCATCAGAAGGTATTGTTACCATCTGGTCCCCGAGCGGAATAGTTCTTCCTGCCTCTTAATATGTTTTTCACCTCCTTGGTAGTGATAGGTGCGCATTCCACCTCAGGTGTTATGAAGGCACTGCAAGGCTCTTTGAAGCTATTTATATTCTTTGAGTTTTCTTTCAGTGGATGCTGGACTTCGTAGACTTTTCTCCAAAATGCCTCGACCTCCTCTGTTTTGGGCGCGTGGTCGAGAATAACTGAAGGGTCCTGGAAGAGTCGAGATGGGTCAGACAAAAACTGTCGAACCTTGGCAGTGAAAGTCCTGTCAGATGTTATGTAGTCAATCAGACACTGAATGCAGGACGCGTACTGTCTTGCCCAGTCTATCTTTGTGCTGAGTTGATGCATTCGTCTTTTGGTCTTATGATCAACCGTTCGTTTTGTTTTACGGTTTGCATCTGCAAAGCTCTCGCTGCATTATACACACTGCAATTGATAGTTCAGCGGCCAGATTCTTTGAAAAAATTTACACGAAGCTCGTCATCCAGTTCAGCCAGATCTTTGGGCTTGAGAGGAACCTGAATTTTGATGTTTCTCAGGGTCCTGAAGCATCGCTCCTCCTCTATTGGATGCCTGCTCGCGGTTGGTCTCAGTGTCGCCTCTCTTTCTCTGTTTCCGGCTTGTTCTTGCTGCTGTTGAATAGGCGCTTCGCTCATATAACTCCTTTTCCGGAGTTCCTCGGCACAGTTTCGCAGACATTTATGCGAAAAATGCGAGAGTTCTGGGTGTTTCTCGCACCACAGAGTATGCAGTCGCGCCATGTAAACTTTTCGCTCAGGGTCCATACTGGTATCATAGCACTCCAGCAGGTCGTCCTTGAGTCGATCTGTCCACTCGAAAGTAATCAGATTCTGCCGGTCAATCGCATTTTTTCCGTCTTCATTGGCTCCCACAAGCCTAGGATAGTCGGCATTGTTGTCCGACCCATTGTCGGGAGCCCTGCGCGTTCGAATTTTTTGAACCGCACTTACTACAACTATACTTGGTGTTATCATTGCTTTCCCCATGAGCTGCTAGGGAAAAGGGTACGTCCATCCTTGTAGAGACCCGTATGCAAGGATAAGGCTACATACTCTGAGAGGTCGCCCGGTATCCCAGAGTCACCGTTTGAGACACCTCACCCAGGTGCCATTCAGCTTTCGGCACGGTTGTTGCGCCTCCGCTTAGGGGTTATTCCTTCGGGACCATCCCTAGACAATTTTCCGCGACTCCTTATGAATTATTGTAACACTAATCAGCTTGAGCATAAGGTCACTCATGTATTTTATATGGATGACCTGAAGATCTATGCCTCTTGTACAAGCAAACTTCAAACTGCTATAAATATCGTCAAGAAGTACACAGGAGTGATTGGGATGGACTTTCGATTGGACAAGTGTGCCAAAATTAATTTGAAGAAAGCAAAGATTACTGGCGTTCCCAAGAACCCTGAGCTTGTGGATATAAGTGTTATTAGACATCTTAATACATTATTTTCATTAAGAAACTCAATTTTGAGGTTAAGTGTGAAACGAAAAAGATTTACTTCACTTGAATAAATTCTATAATTGATTTAATATATATACATATATATATATATATTTATTTATTTATTTATTTATACTAACCTAAACAAAAAGGAAGCAGAACGAAAGTTTTGTCTCTCATTCACAAAATGGTTTTATCAATTTTGATCAATGATCCTTAAAGTGAAACATTATAATAGCAATTAACATTGCATTTAGGATGAAGTTTTCATCTTTTATTTATTTAAAATAATAGAAATCTCAATTTGAATAATGAGAAAAGGAGAAATATAAAATTATGTATTTTATTTAATTTTCACATACAAAGGTATTAGTACTTGACTTCGAAATATGAATTACAACTTTTTAATGACGCTCTTATCCTGACGAGGAAAACTATTCGTTTTCGAAACGTCGACGAAAATGAGGAATAAAGGATCTTCAACATGTTATGGATTCATTCTCTGGTCTGAAGTATTGCAGTTAATAACTTATTACCTTTTAATCCACAATTATTACTCAGACAAACAAGATCGATTAACTAACATCTTTTTAATCAAACTATTGTACTAACCAAAAATTTGTTTAAGCCAAATGAATAAAGACAAACAAAAAATTTCATTTTATCAAACAAATATTTGTTTGGCCCTATATCAAAGAAATAATTTGTTTGATTCAACAACAACTTTTCAAATTTTCTTGAAAAATTGAACATTTAAATTTTGATCGCAAAACATTAAAAATAAAAACATTAAATTTTTAGAAAACCGAAACAAGCTACGAAAAAAAATCGAGAGGCAAAAGTTGTTCACGTAAGAAAGGTCTACAAAATTTCTTACCTAAATTACATCTATAAATTTGCTTAGAAGCACTTTACGCTAGGATGCGTATTTTTGGTTTAAATCGTAAAAAATAAAATTGAAAATAAAAAGAGTGAATTTATGGAAAACGACAATACTTGTAATAAAATTTACAATAACAGAATCGTTTTTTTTATAGGATTCGCATTTTTTTCATTAAAAAAGCAAGACAAAGAAAATACTTCTGTTTCAATACCAATGCATATTATGAAATGAAATAGCTACATTTGTAGAAAAAAAAAATTTTACCCAAAGAAAAAGAATTTCCAACAGAATGATTCAATTCTCAAACAAATAGTTCGCTTTTCAATGAAGAAGTTTGATTTTCTACCAAAGTAGTCCAATTTTAACCAAAAATATGAATTTTCAACAAAAAAGTTAATTTTTAAGCCAAAAAAAAGAGGAATTTTCTACAAAACAGTTGAATTTTCAATCAGAGATATAGATTTTTAACTAAAACTAAGAATATTCAACCAGGAAAGGATTTTTAATTCAAATCAAAAATAGCTAAATTGAAGATTTTTTAGTCAAGAAACAAAAAAAAATTATTCAAAATGTGGAATTTTTAGACCAAAAAGAATTAAATTGTCAAATCAGAAGATTAATTTTCAATAAAAAAATTGATTTTGTAATGAAAACTCGAACTTTTAACTAAATGCATGAATTTTCTACCAAAGAGTTGAATTTTTCAGTCGTAAAGAAATAATTTTGAATCAAAAATGGAATAGATACGTTTTTAGATCAAACAAATCAATTGAAAACAGAAAAGTTCAATTTTCGCAACAAAAAAAGTTAATTTTCAAACAAATAATTTAATTTTCTCTAAATTGTTGAATTCCTAATCCGAAAGAAAGAATGTTTTGCAAAACAGTTGAATTTTCAATCAAAGATATGAATTTTCAAATTCTACTAAAACTATTAATCTGCAACTAATAAAATAAATTTTTAAGAATGTAGTTCTATTTTAAATAATGGAGTTTAATGTTTAACTCAAAGAGATACATTTTCAACAAAACATGTAATAGTTAATATTACAACCAAAAACATTTGAATTTCAATTTAAAAATTGTTGAATTTAACGTGAAAAGACGAATTTTCAACAAAACACATACATTTTTTAACAAATAGTTAAACTTTCTATTAAGAGGATTAATTTTTCACAAGAAAAAAAGAATTAAAAAAAATACATGAATTATCAAACTCACGACTGTAGTAAAAGTGCAACATTTTTAAAAAAAAAGTTCGTAAAGTTTTTGTTTGAATTTTTAACTTTTTAATACAGACTGAAGCTATTAAAAATATTTTTTATTACATGTATATTTTTTAATGGTATGAAGTTTCATTGCTTACGAATTATGACACTCACAACATTTTTTTTTAAATATTTCAAAAACTACATATTGTTGTAACTTTTTCGAATTCTTGTAAAATTTAAAATATTTTGAAATGTTTTTTACAAATCCCATAAATATCGTTTAAATTGACTTGATTTTTTTTTACAGATTTTAAAAAATCCTGCAAAAACTAAAAAAAAAATTCTCAACTTTCGCAGATTATTTTTAGAAAGTTTTTAAAATCTTTTGAAATCATTGGAAATACCCTCTTAAAATTCTTGAAAGCTTTCATAATTCTGAAGACTTTTGAATTTAGTGTTCGAAATCTTCAATAATCTGAATTTGACTTAAAATTTTATTGAATCTTTCAAAAAATTTTAAAACATCTCTTAAGCCTTCTCAATTTTTCAATCAAATGTTGTAATCTTACAGAATTGAAAAAGTGTTGCATTATAGTCTTTTAAATTTCTTTTTGACATTTTGGAAAATCATTTAAAAAAATTAAAATCTTCAAGTTTTTTTGGCAATTTATATTTACAAATAAATATATTTTGACATTTGGTTTTTTTTATATCTATTTTGGCAAAAAGTCAAGATTTGGTTGAAAAGAAACTTTTTGTTAAAAATTCGAGTTTTGGCTTATAAAATTCATTTTTTTCGGTAAAAAAATTCATACCTTTTGGGTAAAAATACAAATTTTGGTTTAAAAAATATCTCTTAATTTTTTTCCGTCTTTTGCGTCGCGTTTCCAAGAATTTATTTTTTTTTAATTTTAAATCTTATTTTTAACGATTAAAAGAAAAGCTACTCGTTAGATCTAAAATGAATTAACAACAAATTGGTATATCCTAGTTGAGTGAGAAAATTTTTTTTATTATTTTTTTTGTACCTTGTGTCGTTTATAAAGAAATTTAATTTTCTTCTTTTTAATGTTGTTTTTAATGATTAAAACAAAAACCACGGGTTGCATCAAAAAATGATTCGAAAAAATGTATTGTTTATTTTTGAGTGAACAACTTTTGCCTTGTAATTTTTTTTCGTACTTCGCAATGTTTTCCCAAAAATTTAATTTTTTTAAAATTTTCAATGTTATTTTTCACAATGAAAACAAAAACAACGTATCCTATCAAAAAATGAGTGATAAACACTTTTGTCTCTTTATTTTTTTTGTAACTTGTTTCGTTTGTCTAAAAATTTTATTTTTTTATTTTTGATGTTTTCAATTCAAAATTGGAATTTTCAATTTTTTTCTGGATCAGAACAGTAGAGTCATAAAAAATATCATTTTTGGACAAAGTCACATCTACGTGGTATAAAGGGGTTTTCTTCAACGTTGGAGCCCAAAAATCGGAGTTGGTATTTTTTAAGAGCCCAAAAATCAGAGACTCTATTGACACTCTAAAATTCTCAAAGACATTATTTTCTGACAAAGTCATGGCAGATATAACTTTGTCAAAAAAAATCTTCTTCAAAATTGCACAGTATCACTAGAGTCTGATTGTCAGGCTCCTCAAAAATACCAACTCTGATTTATGGGCACCAACCCTCAACATTAAAAAACAACCCCTTGATACCACGCAGAGAAAACTTTGTCAAAAAATAATCTTTTGGAGAATTTTACAGTGTCATTCAAGTTTCTGACTTTTGGGCCACTTGAAAATACCAAATCTGATTTGGGAGAGCCAACCCTTAACCTTGAAAGTCAACCCCTTGATACCACGCAGATGTGACTTTGTCAAAAAATAATCGTTTTAGAATTCTGCAGTGTAAATAGAGTGTCTTATTTTTGGGCTCCTTAAATATACCAACACCGATTATTATTTGATTATTTGAGGGAATCCAGCACCTCCACTTGGAATTTGAATTTTCAAAAAAAGTAGTGGAGCCCAAAAATCGGCAATACAGCTCAAAAAAGCCCAAAAAAGCCCGACATTATGATACAGAGAAATTTGCGAATTTCGATTGTGGATGTACTAGCTTGATGGACCTCCGATAACCTTCTTAACTACTAGTGAATAGACCACCAAGGTATACGTACTTATCAACTTGTTTTAGTCTCTCATGATTAATGACAATGTTGCACATTGTTTTCTCACTTTTTTCTTCAAACAGTATGCTTTTTGTTTGATTTACGTTAATTTTGAGGCCTATGTTCTTCATCCTTGTATTTAGTTTGCTCAAAACTCTTTGAAAGTCTTCGGTTGATTCTGCTATAATAACCTTGTCATCTGCGAAAGCTAACCCACGTACCCTCACGGTCTCGAGATCTACACCTTCTTCGTCGAAGAGGGTTAATTAATTCAAAATATTACTTATTAACTACCCTGTTCAACACCATAACATCTTAAGAAAATTGAAGCGTTTCCTGAGGGTCCGGAATCGGGTTGAAATCGGGACCCAAACGCTCAAGGAACCTTTTAACATCGGGTCCAACCTAAAAGATTCCGTTCCCTGTTCAAAACTTTTATCTTCTTTTCAGACCTCAAATCACGTTTACAAGAAAAAATGATACATTTTACTCAGTTCGCCGTATAAACATGTTTATAAAATTACGAAAAATTGTAAGAGTTTTCTGAGTCAAAATTTTATGTTTAAAGTGAACATTTGCATTATAATATAATACAATATTACGACAAAATTATTTTCGGAACAGATACTAAACGGGACGAAATATTTATTCCAGATAAGAGTTTCCGTAAACAAAAACATTTTAACTATAGTTTTTGTTTACGGAACATATATTTTGTTTGTCATTTTAGGCGTTTATCAAATGAAAACGTAAAACAAATTTCGACTCTAAAGCGGGTGGTTTTCCTATTTGTGACCTCACAATGGCACTTTTGAACGACCCCAAGGATTAACTTAACTTTTCCATAAATTCCAATTGTTTTTCTTTTAATATCATTTTTAACGATTTAAACGAAAAATACGTATTTGATCAAAGAGGACAAAAACATTTTTTTTAATCTATGTTAGGCGAACAATTTGGTCATTAAACATTCTATTGTATCTTGTATCTTTCTTCCAAAAATGAATGATTTTTAATCCTATTTTATACGAATAAAACACAAACTATATTTCTTATCAAGAAATGGTGTGACAAAAATTTGTAGATATTTTTCACGTGAATGATTTCGATTGGTCAAATTTTTTCGTGTGTAGAGTACAGAGCACCTTTCGAATATACTATTTATTTTGACCTATTCCCCTATTTTTAGAAAAAATTTTGAACTGAAATATCAAAAACGGAAAATTGGAATAAAAAAAAGAAAAAAATTAACCAAAATGAATTAATGAATTAAATGATTGAAGACTAACCTATAAAAATAATATGCCTTTATTTATAAACATAATTTCTTAACGGAAATATGGATTGATCTAAAAGGAATGTAATTCGATCATTAATTATTTTCTATTTGGTACTATATTTTTATACCTACACATTATTTAGGTGAATATAAAAATATTGACTTGAGAATTTCTACATATTCAAAAAAAAAAAATTGAAAAAAAAACTTAATTACTTGTTTAAAAAAAATTCTGAACCCCTGCTACAATCGTGAGTCGCAATACAAAATATTTCTTGATATTGTCTGGCGCTATTGAAAAATAAAGGTAACAAAAAAAAAATCTCTATTAAAATTGTTTTTGAGAAATTCCGAGCCTCCACCGAACGCATGAGTATGATAATTCAATTAACAATAAAACTATATACCATCTAAAACTGAGTGCACGTGTGCGAAAAAATATTTTTCAATATCTTCTTCTTTATGAACTTGTTTTTGAAAATTTTGAACTTTTACTACAGTTGTGATTTTGATAATTTAGTAAACAATAAAACTATATGGCAGGAAAAAATTTGTGCTTGCTGAAAAATTCAAAATCTCGATCGAAATTATGAGTATCTTACTATTTTTCGTTGAATTTTCATTATTTTCGGTTGACAAGTCTACTATTAATTTTGTTGTTGAGAATTCATTTTTTTTTTAAATTCATCATTTTTTTGTTGTTTTTAAAATTCATCTTTTTTTGTAGAAATTTTATATTTTTTGGTTAAAAACGGAACTTTCTGGTTGAAAATAATCTGTTTCGGTTGAATATGGTAGGTTGCTCGAAAGTTGAACAACTTTGTTAACAATTAATTTCCTTCGCTAAAGATTCAAAATTTGAGTTAAAACTTCATTTCTTTGGACGAAAATTGAACTAATTTATCCAAAATTCGTCCTCTTTTGTTGACAAATTGATCTCCTTAATTGGCAGTTTAACTATTTGTTGCAAAATGCATGTGTTTTGTTGAAAATTTGTCTTCCCTCGTTAAATTCCACTATTTTTAATTCAAATTCAAATTTTTTGTTGTTGTAATATATATTAACTATTACATTTTTTGTTAAAAATTTTTCTTTTTATGATGAAAATTCAACTCCTTAGTTCAAAATTCAACTGAATACTCAATAACTCATTTATTTAGTCAAAGATTCATAACTTTAGTTGAAAATTTGTCTTTGATAGCAAGTTCAACTGTTTTGTAGAAAATTTGTTTTTTCGTCTTAAAAATTCAACGATTTGGTATGAAAACAAATTATGTTATATTATCATTTAAATTTCGACCGATAACCTGTCTTTCAACAATATATAAATGTCTTACAGCTATCATAGCAGATAAGGTATATTCTCACTGCGACGAGAATGAAATCCTTACAGAAGAACAAAAAGGATGTTGTAAAAACTCCGGAGGCAGTAAAGATCTAGTCACCATAGACGCTGTTGCCATGACACAAGCTCGTAAACATCAAAGGAACTTGCACATGGCATACATTGACTACAAGCAGGCGTTTCCTTCCGTAGCACATGACTATTTGCTTGAAGTCTTAAAAGTATACAAAATTTGTCCACGCATCATTGACTTCCTAAGTCGTGCGATGATGCTTGGGGGTACAACAAGCAAGTTTTTTGATCATGGACAACCAAGGATAACTAGATCAATACGCATTACAACGGGTATATTCCAAGGAGACTCCTTCAGTGCATTATGGATCTGTTTAGCGTTGAACCCACTGAGCAAAACTCTAAATAGCATGTCTCATGGGTTCAGAGTACATGATAACGAGGATGGTCATCAATTGACCTATCTTCTATACATGGATGACCTGAAGCTGTACGCTAGTTCGGACAAGAGACTGCAGCAAGTGATCGATGTCACAAAGCAGTTTTCCAACGATATCCATATGGAGTTTGGACTAGATAAATGCAGAACAGTGAATCTAATCAGAGGAAAATTAGGGACCGCAGAACAAGAGAACGATTTCGTGAATGACATCGAGGCAATGGCTGAGGGCGAGTCATATAAATACCTGGGTATTCTCGAATCCAAGGGTATTCAGCATAATATAGTTGAGAAAAGCCTAACGACTGCCTTCACCACAAGACTCAGATTGGTTCTGAAGAGTTCTCTTAACTCGGCAAACAAGTTCAGGGCAATAAACACCTACGCCATCCCTGTTCTCACGTACTCCTTTGGGCTCATCAAATGGTCGAACACCGACCTCTAACGATTAAACAGAATCATCCGCGTAGAAAGGACGAAACACCGTTTGCACCACAGTAATTCGGCGGTTGAAAGGGTAGTTCTACCACGACATAGAGGAGGTAGGGGCATTGTAGATGTCAGGAAACTGTGTGAGTCACAAGTTGTACAGTTGCGGGACTATTTTAACAGCAAGCGAAATGTTACGCTTTACAATACGATCTGTAAAGCGGATCTTGACTACATGCCCTTGAATTTGTCCTCAGAGAAGGCTTCGAATGTCAGGGTAGAAACCATAGAGGAATTAGAAACGCAATGGAGACAGAAAGCCATCCACGGCGAATACCCCAAAACGTTAGATCAATATGAAGTGGATAGTGAGGCATCCAATATTTGGCTGAGAAAGGGAGTCCTGTATCCAGAAACGGAAGGATTCGTCATCGCGATTCAGGATAGGGTTGTCAGCACCAGTAATTATCGCAAACACATGTGAGATCAAGACGTGGTTGACCGGTGCCGATTATGTGGAGATACCAACGAATCCATCGAGCACGTTATTGATGGGTGTCGCATAATGGCTCAAAGAGAATTCACGCACAGACATAATGATGTGGCGGGCATTATACATCAACAACTTGCCCTAAACCTAGGACTCTTAACAGAATGGATGCCTTTCTATAGATACATTCCAATGCCCGTTTTAGAAAATGAAGATTACATCTTATATTGGGATGTTACTATCCAGACGGATCATTACATCCGAGCCAATCGACCTGACATCGTGATGCGAGAAAAAAAAGGTGAAAGAGTCTACATCATCGACATTCCTTGTCCACTTAAACGAAATTTGCAGGCAACCTATACAACCAAGATCCATAAGTATAGCGAGCTAAGGCATGAAGTAAAGGCAATATGGAGGAATGTAAAACATTCATCTATTCATCCTACACTGGAACTCCTATACCTGCATGACCGATTACTGATTTAAGTGGAAATCCAAATATGGTTGCGGGGAGGTGAAGAGGTGAAAGAGAGGTACGACGAGCTCGGCAGTGCCGTCAAGTGCCGTTGCTAGAAAGTGGGAAGTACCCTATAGCCGTAAGCGGATAAAATTTGATTCTGTTTTCTGTCATGTCGTCTGCTAGTCATTTCTAGTTCGCTCTGTTCGCTGTACTTTTAGCTGTACATACATATTTCGCTGTAGTGTTTCGTTATTCGGATTACCTAGTACATAGAATAAATGTCGTCTAAGAAAATTAAGCGTTTATCCTTTAAGGATAAACACGAGGTGATTAAAGAAGTGAAGGAAGGTGCCTCAAAAAACTCAATTTTAATTAAGTATGGTATCTCTGAATCAACGTATTACCGTGTGCTAGCTCGCGAACCATACTTAATGAACATGTCTCATAACAATGAATTCGCGAAAAAAAAATCTGCTAGAACAAGTAAAGATACAACTTTGGATGTCGCTGTTTTGAACTGGTTTAATGAAACCAGAGCAAGAGGAGACCCAATATCCGGTCCGATTTTGCAAGAGAAGGCTCTTCAATTAAACGAACAAATGAATGGTTCACAAACGTTCAAAGTAAGTACATGTAATATGTAAGCATTCAAATAAGTATAAAAAGGATTGCAATATTTGCCATATATGCAAATTTGGAAATAATTCTTTAAAAAGTTAAAGGTTTGAGATTAAATCCACCTAACCTCAAAATGTCACTTCTTCATCTGCGTCATTTTCCAAAGTTTTAGAGAAAAATATTTGTGTTTTTTGTAGACGTAAATCTGAGAGTTTTGGAAATCAATTAAAATCTCTCCTTTTTCCCAATTATATACTTGTACATACTAAAACATGTATTTTTAATGTGTAACATCAAAATTTTTTCCTCATGTGCAGGTTGAAAATAGTATGTACGTTACGCAAGTTTTATATAAAAAATTTGTAAGTACATTAGGTATATCATTTTTATAGGCAAGCAATGGTTGGCTCTGTAAGTTCAAGAGACGTCATGGAATTCGGAGTGTTCATCTCAAAGGAGAGAAATTATCGAATGACTCGTCAAGTGCTGTAGAATTTTCGACAATCTTTAACGAAAAGATCGAATCCGAAAATTTGAATTTACAAAACATCTACAACGCAGACGAATCGGGGATTTTATGGCGAACATTGACGGCGTGCACTCTTGCACTGAAATCGGAATTAGCAGCTCCAGGAAGAAAAGAATCTAAAGATCGCATTACAGCTTTATTCTGTGCCAATGTAGCTGGAAATCATCGGATTCCTTTATTGACAATTGGAAAATTTCAAACTCCACGATGTCTCAATGATTTAATAAACAGAAAATCTAAAGATCTCCATTTAAGCAAATTAAAATGTCTCGGTGTGACCTACACACACCAGAAGAATGCATGGATGGACAAATGTGTATTCATGCGATGGTAAATTATATTTTCCATTTACGTATAGAGAATTCGAATTAAATTATGTTTTTATACCCATAAAACATTCTAAAACAACGATAAATGTTTACAGGTACAAGGAAGAGTTTATTCCGCGTGTTTTAGAACACCAAAGAATGACTGGCATAACGGGGAAGGTTATTTTACTTCTCGACAATGCGCCTTCTCACCCAAGTTTGGAAGAACTGAATGCAATAAACGAAAATTTTGAAGTCGTTTATTTGCCTCCAAACGTGACGGCCTTGATTCAGCCCATGGATCAAGGGGTAATAGCAACGACAAAGAAACTGTACAAAAAAAATTTACTAAGACGTCTGCTACTTAATGAGACATCAGAAGGTGCCACTAAATTTTTAAAATCATTTAACTTGCGAGATTGCTTAGGCTTGCTTAGTCAAGCCTGGAACGATGTGCAATCATCCACACTTCAAAAAGCGTGGAAACCGCTCCTAGGAAACTCGTTTCTTGTCAACGCAGATCCAAGTTTCGTAAACATTCACGATCCTCGAAACATCGCTATTCCAGTTGTAATTGAACAGGAAACTCATTTGTCAAATTTTGATCATACGGCTTCTGGAATAGATTTGCCAAGTTTTGCTGATGAGGACTCCGCAGTTGATTTACCAGGTTTTCCTCACGAAATTTGTGATCAAGTTTCTGAGTTATTGTCTGATAACCAAGGATATTCTGTAGAGCAGTCAAGAGAATTTCTCCTGAAATGGTTTGAAAATGTTTACAAAGAAAGCGACTGCGGTTGGGAATCCTCTCAAGATTGTGATTTAATCAATTTAGCAACGAGTGGTAAATGTGTGCCTGTTCCTGCACATGAAATCGAAACAGACCTCGAAAATCAAATGGAACCAATGGAAACAACGGAACCAATCTCGCCAGTAGAGGCTCATAATTGTCTCTTAAAATTTAAAAATTGGCTGAAATCGTGCGCAGAATGTTCACCAAAACACCTTGATAACATTAGAGAATTTGAAAATCTAATAACCAAAAGAACGACCTCTCAAATTTCAGGCAATAAAATGTACTTGAGACTGTAACATCATCTACATATTATTATATATAATAGTTTTTTTTGTTTATATAAACTTTAAAAGTTTGCTTATATCGCGCACAGAATGTTTATAAAAGTATCTTGATGACATTAGAGAATTTTAAAATCTAATAAGCAAAAAGAACGAATTCTCAAATTTCAGAAAATAAAATGTTCTTAAGACTCTCACATAATCCAAATATTATTATATAATTATTTATAATAATATTATTTATAATAATATAATTTATAAAACTTATTTTGCAATAACACACTTAGAGCTTTATTTTCATTTTCAATAAATGTATATTTTTAAGTTCGCAAACAGCTACATATTTAAAACGCTGAAAAACATCTTTGTTTATTATAAGGAATGGATTGTTCACTTTCACATTTGTTCACTAAAATACAATTAAACCACTATTCCACGAATAAAAGACGGACTTAATTTATTTCTTATATTTTTAATTTATAAAAATATCACTCCAGCAAAGTATATTTTTTGTAGGGTAAAATTATTTAATTATTTTTAATTTTCTGTAGAATTAATTATTTTGGTGCACTGGATAATTTCACAAATTAAAAAACCATTCCTCATAATAAAAAAAATTAAGTATTTTTTCATCATTTTAAATAGCGCGCGAAAAGCAACCAATCAGATGCAAACTTGCAAAAGTAGCAAATCATATAATTGCACCATATGCGACGCATGCGCATCATTGTGGAGCCCGCGCTGCCCCACGTTGGAAATACCGATAGTCACGGCCCTGAAATGTTTACAAATTTGCGAACCCTTTATCTGGGACATCACATACCGAGCTGTCGCACGAATGGGAGTTCCAGTGTATTGTGATTTCGGCTACAGGCAATGTGCACGCAAGATGCAGTGAACATCGTGAACATTTAGGAGTCAGTAGGGTACTGGCGGCAGTTCAGAAGGCGGTTTTATTAAACACCTGTCGCATCGTGAGAAATTTTCTAGACCATCAGGAAGAAAATGACTAAAAACCTGTGGAGTGGCAGATGGTTGCTCTAAGAAAGCATCCAGAGGCGACTGTTGTCGCCTCCAACGCTCGCGGCCGCTGTATATGAACAAGAGCGGTAGAATACGAACTCCAAACTACACTATGCTTCTAATTCTGTGCCTACAACATTATCGCAGAAGATTTCGGACATCGTATTAAATTGACTTATAACATCCTTATTTTATCAGTCACTTGACTTGGTCCGTGGCTATGATGAAAAACCGGGTTCATCCGAGAACAAGATTGAAACAGAAAAATATGGCGTAGGGAGATTTGTACAGGAGATTTGTCAAGTCCAAAGAACTACAGGCCCATAGCTTGTCTAAACACCAGCTACAAACTATTCACTGGCTTCCTCAAAGAGAGGATATTAACATCTATAGAGCCGGTATGGAGTGCAATAGTTGAACAACTTGGATGCAAGAGAGGTCTGGCAGGTTGCAGGGAGAACCTCTTAATAGACAGGTGTATTACCCAGGACTCGATCAGGTATCGACGCAATCTGTCGATGGCTTGGATTGCCTACCGTAAGGCATTCGATAACACGAAACATGAGGAGGCAGGGGTAGGGTAACTTTGTAATTTCAAATGGCAACCCCAATTTTTTATCACAGATGAATTAAAATTAAATTTTCAACAACAACAAATTTTTTTTTCTCTCTCTATATTTCAAAAAATTATATCTAAATTTTATTATTATTGCGAATATTATACAAAATTTACTTGAACCTTTTCATACATTATTGAAAAGAACTATAGATTCTAGTTTGCCTTTATTATAGATCAACATTTAATATATTTATATCCTTTTCTCAAATAAGTATTTATAAATTTTTTTTGATCTTGCAAAAAATTTTGTTTGAACATACAATATTTTACAAAAGCACATGGAACTTGACAGGATGCAGAAAACTTTTAATTTTAAGAATTGTATTTATATTATATATACATATATATATATATATGTATACAGGGTGATTTTTTTTTAACTTGAGACAACGAAATATCTCAAAAAATACGCATCCTACGGAAAAAATGTCCGGAATAAAAACTTTTTATTTTCGAGTGGGAAAAAGGATTTGCTCAAATTTACCCCACCCCACCCCCACATGAGGCAGGGGTGGGGTAACTTTGTAATTTTAAATGGCAACCCCAATTTTTTATCACAGATTCAGATTCTCCTTTACGAAATACGTAAGTTTTATTCGGAAAATTTGTTTCGATTTCGCGATAGATGGCGCTGCAATTGCGAAAAATGAAATTGTTGACACTACTTTTAGCTCTACCCAGGAATAACGACGCGGACGTAGTAGTTGTCTATTCTCTTCGGGGTGCTTAATTTCGGCGAGTCCCCTTGCCTCTCACCACAGGGATGCTTGATTTCGATTAATTATTTTACAATAAGTGCTCAAAATGGTGTCCTCGCACTTCGATGTACTTGTTAATCTGAGCTTTGAAAGATTCCACACAACTGCGAATTGTGTCTGGTGATATTTGTGCACAAGCAGACCTGATTCGCTCGATCATGTTATCACGAGTTGTGGGCACTTCTTGATACACGCCATTCTTTGGATAACCCCACAAATAGAAATCCGGCGCCGTAAGATCTGGCGATCTGGCAGGCCAATTTACTGGAATTCGTAAAAATGGAGCATAATGGTTGTGATGTCTCTGATTTATTTACAACTAAATTAACGAAATTATTAGTTTTGCAATCTTAAATTTACAATATTAAAAACAATTTAATGACATTAATATCATGTAAACAAAATTTCAACTAGAAAATGAAGAATTTGAAGTGAAGAAGAATGAGAAATAGAAACCTATGAGAAAAACTTAGGATATTGATGAACTTCGAAATTTAACAAAAAATTTTATTATTGTTCTGATAAAGAAAACATCTGTTTTCGAAACGTTGGCAGCTGTAAATAAAATGAAGGATTTAACAACTAACAACTGATTAATTTTACTCCTGGTAAATTTAAAGTAGTTCATATCTGTGATCTTCTTTTAAAAATAGGAATATAATGAGGTCTATTGTCTATTGATGTTCTGAGAATTGAACTTCCCTATTAGTATAACCAGATATCTTATTCTTTTCACAAAAATCGTTCTTGAATATTGAAAAAATTTAAGAAAGTGGTGCATGTAGCACATTACAAAATTTTAATAAAATAATGATTTTCATATGAATACTTAAAGTATACAACACTTTTATTTAAATTTACGAATATTATGTTCAATTGCTAATAAAGTAATCAAATTCAAATATTGTTTTTAATATTAAGAGGCGATTCAAGCACGTAGTATTTCCAAATGAAAAATTCCTAATTTCCTGCATGTAAAACATCCATACAATTTTTGAAAAGAGACTAGCGATACAAGTTGACGTTAAAAATCGCATGGTGATTCTCAAAATCTCATAATGAATGCCGATAACCCCCAAGAACAACCCCTAGAATTTTTAATGAAACAGTTCCAAAGTTTGTCTATTTGAAAAAGCAACAAAATATTTAAGTTAAAAATTCTCAAAGAAGTCACCTCCACAAAACTCCAAATTAAGGCACCGGATTGCAGAACTGCCTGTGCGCTCGGTCCGTCTCGGCCTAGTAGGCAGTAGAGTGGGGAGCCTCACTGAACGCGTTGATCGAGGGAAAAAATCAATTTAAAACGCAATAATCAACTTGTCGTTTTTCTGTTAATAATTGACGAATCGAGTTGATTTTTGCGTAGAAACATTCCCTAGACTTGTGCGCTTCGCACAGATCCAATAGTTTGGTGAAATTGTTCATTTAACCTATTATTAA
>CAKNYM010041104.1:87870-134141 GCA_932195095.1 Andricus curvator
AATAGGAAATTTCGTTAAGAATTATAATTTTTACTTTAGGATAGGGAGTTTTCGTAAAAAATTCTAATTTTACTTGGAACGGGGAATTTTTGGCATGGAGCGGGAATTTTTGAAAAGAATTTTAATTCTAATTTAGAAGAAGGGAATTAAAAAAAATCTTTGTTTCAAGTCAGAATTCGTCACAATTTGAATCTTCTCATTTTCAAATTTTGGAAAAGGGGAGTTATGTACTATATTTTGGAAATGAATTGCATTGTTACTTGGTATAGGAAATTATCTAAAAGAATTATAATTCTGAGTTTGGACGGGGAATAAAAAAATGAAATATGAAAGAAATTCCCGTAAAGGATTATAATTTCGACTTTGGACCAGAGAATTTTGTAAAGAGTTATAATTTTGTCTTGGAACAGGTAATTTTTGACATGGAACGGAAGTTTTTGAAAATAACTTTAAGTCTGATTTGAAAGGAGGAAATTTAAAAAATTCTCTGTTCAAATTCAGAATTATAATTCTTGAAAAAATTTCTCCGTTCCAAATCAGAATTGTAATTCTTATGACCAACAATTGTATCATGTTCCTACTCAGAATTATAATTCTTTTCCAAAATTGCATGTTCCAAATCAGAAATCTTTGAATTTCTCTAAATCTTTAGAAATCTCTTGTAATATTTAAAAATCGTTTGGAATCATTCAAATCTTTTCAACTCATTTCAATTGACCGAGCAAATTTAACAATAGATCGTGGTAAAAGCGGGAAATGACCCGATCCCGAGATGGGAAGGCTGAGTTTGGAAAGAAAATTTTGTCTTGCTTAGGGCAAGACATAAAATCTAGTTTCCTGATTCTTGTTATGAACCCAGCCGTGGGTAATAAATAATCAACTTCCTTGATCGTTGGTACCAATTCCATAGTTCGATTGACCTTTTAGTTTCTCTGGAATTAGACTAGGCACAATATTATTTTTTTTTGTATTTCCACGCCACATGATTTATTACTATTCATTTTATTTTATTTCCGTGCTCTTAAAGTTTTATCAAGCTGTAATAATAACGGAAATTCAGGTAAATGAATTAGGTGTCATCACATTTTTTTAAATTCATGGAATTTTTGTTTTCAAATCAGGAAGCCACCCAGAATATCACTTTTTCCACATTTGATTACATCTATCAACTAATTGGTAGGAAAGTTTTCAAAATTTGGTCTCGGGATTTAAAAATATAAATAAAATTTAAAAATTAAAAAAAATTAGATCCCTTTTCCACTATAATTAATATTTTTCTCAATTTCATTATAATTACTTATTTCCAATTCGAAGGTCAAAAATTGGACAAGCTCCACACTCTAAAAACAGACTATTGACTGTCAAACGATTCCTTTCACTATTAAAGGATTTTCCATTCAAAATTGGCATGAGAGGAAATCCTCTCATAGTTAAAGGATTGTCGTTTCAAATGCTATCCTTTAACTGTGAAAGGTTTTCCTTTAACTTTGATATTGACGTGAAATCTATTGTCGGACAAAAGTAAGAATAATTTGAACGTTAAAAGGAAACTTATTGCATGATATTACGTGCAAGAAATGTACAAAAGCCGAACTTTGGTGAATGTAAATATAAAGTCGATAATTATCAATTCTATAACAATGAAAAGTGAGGTTATGTGGAGCAAAAATTGTTCTTTCAGTACACGTACCTTCCAAACTTCTCGCGTCGCAATCTGGGATTCCTATTTTTTTGAAGAAATCCATTTTCTATATCAGATCGCACGTTTTTTTGCACTGAAAAAATTTACTTGTGCACATTGGGTGCTAAGCGATATTCACTCATGGGCAGGCGAGGCGCACTTCCTCCGCTAGCCAACAAATGAAATCCTTTAATAGTTAAAGGAATTCTTTTCAAAGTCAAAAGAAATAGTTTATCAGTAAAACTAGTTCCGTTTTGCATTTAACGGATCAGTCTTTGAACAGTGAAACGATTCTATTGATGGACAAAAGAAATCTGCTTAATTTGAAAGGACGCATTCTGAAAGGATCGTAATTTTACTGTTAATAGACTTTTTCTTAGAGTGTATGACAAAACTTTCTGGGCTTTCCGCAAATTATAGGTGATGTGCTTCTCAAGAAGCTTGATAATCATCTTATCCTCCTTTTTTGTAGTCACACGCGTCTTACCTCTGTTTGGCAATTCTTCAACGTTTCCTACCTCTCAATATTGCTTCACTCACTTTCTTACGAAGTACTCTGACTTTCTTATATAGAACGCAGCCGCTGTGTAAGTCATTTCTGGTCCGTTTGGAAGCGTGCACAGAAACACGGCTGCAAACCGACTTGCGTAGAATACACTCGTTGCGCAATACGTCTTCTCCTTGTGTCAACACAAGTGATACTGGAGCAAAACTTACAGCGCATCTTAGAATAACCTTTCCAGAGTCCCCTACCATAGATAATTTATTTTTTGGACGCACGGCCTTCTGGCTCTGAAAACGCTCTTGTAGTCTGCTAATGTTCTTGAAATTGCTTTCCAACTGATAATTATTTTCACGTTCGAAGTTTCTTCTAATTGCTGATTGCAGCTCTGGGGATATGCATAACTACAAGAGTCCTGCTGAGTTAACTGCTGTGATTATCTTCAATTTTAATCTTTTTTCAGTTTTATCCCAGACAGCTGAGATTAAGTGCGTTATATACTCTAGAGGTACCTTCTTGTAATTGTTGATTATTATAAATGTGGGGATAGAAATATCTATTAGTCTTAAAAAGGTGAATAATGTCATGCTTCCAATTTTTTTTATTTTTAAGCGTTTTTAATTGAAAGCAGCTAAGATGGTGTTCATTAAATGTGCTAGGGATATTTCTTTTTCAGATGTTTCATTATTACTGTGGGGGTGAGAATATCTACTAGATTATTTCAAAGGATGCCGTTGTGATTATTTTTAATTAATTTTTTTTTCGTTTTCAGTTTGAGTTAGCTGAGATAGGGTTCTTAACTGTGCTGAAGGTATTTTCCTATGTTTATCATTACTAATTATTATGGTGTTTTGCATAGAGAATTTTCAACTCCTTTTGTTAGAAGTGCTAGGAGTGGATTCTGGGGATTTTCAAATATCATGATGTGGTTGGGCACAAAATCTGCAGTTTTGTGAAGGTGACTTATTTGAGTATTTTCGACTTGAATATTTTGTGCCTCTTTCAACTAGATACACTTTGGAAATGTTTCATTAAAAATTCTAGGGTGGTTTTTGGGTGTTATCGACAATCATTATGGGATTGTGAGCATCACAATGAGATTCTTAACGTCAACGTGTATCGCTATTCTCTTTTCAAAAATTGTATGGACGTTTTACATGTAAGCACTTAGGAATCGTTAATTTGGAAGTGCTAGATGCTTGGATTATTATATTAACATTTTGTAATATGCTACATGCACTACTTTTATACATTTTCTCAATATTCAAGAACGATTTGTGTGAAACAAAAAAGATATCTGGCCATACTAATAGGGAAATTTAATTCTAAGAACATCCATAGACAATAGACCTCATTATATTTCCTATTTTGAAAAAAAGATTACAGAACCGATCAGTCTATCTATTTTGGAACGATCCGTATTTATGGGAATATTTTCAAATAGGCATGAACTACTTCAAATTTACCAGGCGTAACTTTAATCAGTTCAATATCATATGTAATTATTTTTACAAATTGATTATGTACGCGAAAACGTAACTCAAATCTCTTAATATTAATTAATAATTAACTGTGAGTACTGCGTGAACTCTATTGCACAGTTGGGATGGTACCATATGTGTACGTGCTCAGATAAGACCCATCACAGTTGGCTACGTGTAAAATTGCTTACTACAGAATTCTGATTTGCGTATATCTTGAAAAAAATTTACCACAATATAGATATCTTATGTTAGTATACTTACCAATGGAATTGAGGATAACGGCCAAGGATAAGACTACAGTACAGACAATCCGCATATTTTCTTATAAGAGGACAAACTTATTGATGTATTAATAGGGAATTTGATCAAAAATGTAACTAGTGAATATTCTACAGCTACGTTTGCTTATACAATCTATACTACAGCCGTTATCTCTTTTATAAAATACGTCAAGTTTGTCCTTCTGAGATATTTACATTTGATAAAATTCAGCTTCAAGGAAAAAAATTTGTTTACATAATACATTTAAACTGATGTTAGCATTTATATAATCTCTTATGTTTGAGGGACAACTGATTTTAACATGACGAATTTATAAAGTGTTTAGTATAACGGCCTATTTAAAGATATAAAAAACCTGCAGATTTGGCGAGACGATAATATTTTAGAAATTACGCAGAGAAAAAGATTTTATACGATTGCAAAAATTCAATTCAATTTTAAATATTGCCAGCTACTTCAAGTTGTTTCTAAGAATTTCTCATGCTTTCACGAGATTTTGCAATTAAAGATTTGTTTGGAAAGATTTCATCATATTATAATTGATTTTACGAGATTTGAAAGATTTAAAGGGGCTTTAAAGTAATGTTAAGTATTTTAAAGGATGTTAAAGGATTTTACGGAATTCCACATATATCCAGGGATAGTAAAGTATTCGATAAAACTTTTAAGGAGTTTAAAAATTTTAAAGAACTTCAAGGTACTCCTATGAATATTCAAAGATTTTTAAGCGTTTTAAAGATTTAGATTGAATAAGGGAATTTAATGATATTTGCAAAGAAGCAAAGTTTGGAAGCTTTCTATGCAGTTTTCGCTTGGAAAACAGATGATTCAATCCAAAAATAATTGTTTCAATGAAAAAAAAATTAATTAATTTTTTCCTAGTCAAAGAAAGTGTTTATTGACGGAAAGAAAATTATTTTGACTCAAAGAAATTTCTTTAGTTCCAGGAAATAGTTTTTGGATCAAACGAGAATTTTCCTCTTATACCAAATTATTTTCTTCTTTCTGCCTATATTTTTGGTGGAATAAAAAAAAATTATTTCAAAGAAACGATTTCTTCAATTCCAGACATATATTTTTCTGATTGTCGGAACCATATCAGCAACAGTAACACGTTCCTCTTATAAGAGTACTTCGTCCATTTTCAGGCTTTGAAACAAATATTGCCTTTAAAATATACTACAATTCGTAATATTGGATTTTGAACAATATAATAATATAATCAGATTATCAAGAGGACTTAATCATTCTCAAAATCTGTACAGTAAATCATACAGTAAAACTGTGTTGTCATCAGATTTCACGAAATTTCAATCGGTATGCTATTTATAGTCCTCAAATGATCCGAGTTTCTTAACGTAAAATGATATTAATCATGCACATATCAGGAGAAACAAAATGTTTTAATTTAGATAACAATACAAAAGTTTGTAAATTATAAATATGATTTAATTTATCAAAAATGTGAAACTTTTGAAGTTTATTCTGCATAATTATAAAGAATTTGATGTGACAGGTGAATCAAATTAATCTCCCAAAATTCGCATTAAAGGAAGATTTAAGGATTATATCGAGATAAAACTGCAAAAAAAAACTGATAATGATACTGAAAAAAATTATTAACTTCTTTTCAAATAAACATTTTTAAGTTTTGCTAACGTCATCGGTCCCAGAACGTGGCAATGAAAAAGGCGAAGTATTTTAATCAGAAAAAAAAAATATTTTTACAAATAATTCAATAACTGACAAAGCTACAACGTTTTTGAATGAAAGAAAACTATACGGCACTTAATTTGCAATGTGGATGTGTATTTCAAAAATTAAAATTCGAAACTTTATTCGCAAGTGTTCACGTGCCTCTCCACTCCAGCAAAATAATTCTATATCTTCTTTTTGCATCCGGAGCCTCAATTGACTCTATTTCCCTGGTAGCATTTGGTGCAGCGGTATTATGGCTACTGCCGTAAAATTGACAGAGATGGTAATAAAACACTCTCAGTATCGCATTGTGCCTTCGGATGTACGTCTTTCCCGCATAAGTTGGACAATTAGATAGTATATGTCCTAGATGCTCGGGGTGTGCATGACACGCTCTGTAGCTATCATTGGGAATGTCTTGGCTTAAAATGTGGCGACCGTATGCTTGAGTGGAAATAACACTATCTTGACATAACGAAATATAAGCTTTCCTGCCCGACGTAAATCAAGGTGATTTGTGGGAAGCAAACATCAGCTCATACGACATCGACTGATCCTTTACATTTTTGTGGAAGATGCCGTGCATCCTCTTGTCGAGGAGCTGTTTGCGGGCGTTTTTTTTCTGTGCTTTCTTGATCTGGGACTTCAGAAGTGAGTGCTCGAGATGAATAATTTCTTATGCATTTTTCTAACTCCTGATATTGAACACAAGGCCAAGTGTTTTAGCAGCCTCCTCCTCTGCTTTGTACAGAGCCGCTCCTTTGCCCAGTTCTTCGTGTTTCCTGACCATTTTAAGAATAGGGTCAAGATTCAGTATTCTGTGATCACCTTGACGGCGTGAGATGTAAAGTCGCGAAATAGAAGACTTGAGGTGCATGCTTTTGTTCTTGTGTATAACCTTCCGTCACCCGATATCGAGGGATCTGAGCTCGTCCTTTATCCATAGAACCACTCCAAATAAATAGAGTACTATCGGCCTGACGAGAAAGTTTATTGCAGCTACTTTGTTCCTCGCCGATAGTTCGTAGAACAAATCCGTCGGAAGAGGCGGTTGAATTTATTTGTTATAGGATTTAATAAATCCATACAAAGGATTTCTAGCGTTTTAGCTTATTCTAAATTAGTTTTTATAATTCTTCAATACGTTTTAACACTCTAGTGACAAATTGAACTATTTTTTCAATAGACAATAAATCTGTACTATTTAATAAGTTTAACCAATTTTCTCTCACAGTAGTTACCTCATCGCTCTCAGACACATACATTCGCCTTTCTTTAAAACTACTAGTTTCTTTGAAACAAGCAAACTACAAGAACTGTGTATTTGAAAACTTAGCCAAATTCAAAGAAATAAAAGTGAGCTTTTAAGATGATTTATCGAAAGACCAGAGAGAGAAACGACGTGAGTCTCGGGCGAAACTCGTCGAATACAAAGATCGTTTGGAACATCTGGGGAAAAAAGCATTTATAAAGTGCACAATTTTGATTTGTGAAGACCAAAAATATGATATGAATTTTGGAAAATTGTAAATCGACATCACAGTAAACCTTTAATTGTGGATCATATTCACATGATCTCGTGGCATAACTATTTTAAATCGATCTTTCCTCCCCGAAACCAGATGAACTGCTCTCTAAATATGCTGGATCCAGGAAATCCAATTCTTGACTCTCCTTTCTCTAAAGAAGAAATTATGTTTAGCCTTAAAAAATGCAAAAAACGTAAATCACCTGGTCCTGATGAAATATCCTATGAGTTTCTGAAGAACCTCCCTGAGAACTGGGTGGATTATATAAGAACACTTTTTAAAACAATATTGGATAAGGGTGAAGTTCCCAAGTTTTGGGCTCAAATAAATGCGACAATGTTTTACAAAAAAGGAAATAAAATGGAAATATCTAATTACAGACCAATAGCTTTGATTAACTGCATTACAAAAATTTTCACCTTGACTCTAAATGAAAGACCTGATACCTGGATTGAGAAAGAAGAGACGGTAGTAATAAATTTAAATTAAAAATTCAAAGATTTTTCGGGTTTCAATCGTGTGCGAAACTATGAATGTTGCCGACGTTTCGTGAACATTGCAGTTCACTTCTTCAGGGCTGACCTGAAACTGAAGTTTCAGGTCATGTTGTTCTTAGGTATGTATTCTCTACGATGCCTGTGATTGGCCAGAGCGCCCCCTGGTGTGGGCTGGTTGAACTTGATTGGCCAATCAAGTCTTTTTTTAAAAACCCGGGAGGACGGAAAGCCAAATCGGATTGGTATTATATCCATTGTCCCTATTGATGTTATTAGGGTGTTTTAAGATTTCGATTGCTTCTCTATGTTTTCTTGGAAATTGATTGTACGTTTTTGCGATTACGGTTGTTTTTTCAAATAAAATGCTATGTCCTGTTTCAATATGATGCTCAGCTACTGCTGATTGCGTGAAATGTTTTAGCCTGACTTTACTCTCATGTTCTTTTACACGTTGACTTACCGCCCTCCCGGTTTCTCCAATATAGACTTTGCCACAAGAACAAGGGATTTTATATATTCCCGGATCACTGAAAGGTTCTTTTTTATCTTTAGGGTTGTTTAGAAGTTGTCCTATTTTTGCAGGTGGTTTAAATATGGTTTTGATGTTGTGTTTGTTGAGAATTCTTCCTATTTGTTCTGTGATACCTTGAATGTAGGGTAGGGTGGTGGTCATTTTTCTCTCTCTTTCTTCAGTAGGTTGTGTTGACTTGTTTTGTTGAGTGTATTTTCTTATTGCTTTATTAATTTGTTTGTTTGTGTAATCGTTTTGTATTAGGGATTTTTCAACATTTTGTAGTTCTTTTTGTAAGTTATCTCTATCTGTTATGGAGACAGCTCTGTATACAAGGGAATTGATGACCGATTGCTTTTGAGATGGGTGGTGGTGGGAGGAGGCATGTAGGTATCTGTTTGTATGGGTAGGTTTTCTGTAAACTTCATGTCCTAATGTGTTATCAGATCGTTTGTAAACTAGTACGTCCAAGAAAGGCAATTTTCCGTTTTGTTCTATATCCATGGTGAATTTGATATTAGGGTGTAATTGATTGATGAAATCAAAGAACTTGTGTAGTTCATCAAGTCCATGTCTCCAGATGACAAAAGTGTCGTCAACGTAACGGCACCAAAATTCCGGTTTAAGTTTGGATTTGTTAAAGATTTTAGTTTCTAGATTTTCCATGAAGATGTTGGCTATTACAGGTGAGATTGGAGATCCCATTGCTGCTCCTGAGGTTTGTTCATAGAATTCGTTATTGAAAGAGAAATAGGTATTAGTGAGACAGTGTTCTATCAATGGTGTGAGATTGGAGGGGAAGTTTGCAAAGGATTTGATAATATCGATTGTATCAGAGATTGGTACTTTTGTAAAGAGAGATACTAAGTCGAAACTCACTAGGATGTCTTGAGGTTGAATGTGAATCTGTTGTATTTTTCTGATGCGGCTCTGTGGCATATTCAGAAATGTATAGGTCTCTCCAGCAGAATTAACATTCGCGCATTTTTCTACTCCAAACGGCATTCCAATCTCCTGAGTGTATTTATTGACAATACCTGGATCTAGATCTAGTTGCTCTGCATTCCTAGCAAAGATCTTGATATCATCCATGTAAAATACATGAGTGACCTTATGCATTCGATGTCCAGGTTTACCGAAAAAGTACCCTTCGGAATGGCGAAGTGAGAGAGATAGTGGCAATGATGTGAGACGAAAAAGGAGAGGACACATGGTGTCGCCCTGAAAGACACCTCTCTGAATGGAGACCCTGTTAGTTGTCACACTAGACAGTTTTCCAACAGACAGATGATAAGTCTATACCGGTCGAATAAATCTAAGCTCTTCAGGTTTAATTCCAAGAACGCGAGAAAAAGTTTGCCTCGCACGAGGAGACCTGGACCTGGCACGAAGAAGAGGGTCCGCAGAAGGACTAGACTCGGCAGAGTAATGAGGACTGGCAGAAGGGAGAGACCTCCTAAGAGAATATTTCTCAGGAGGAGAAGCAAAAGGTACAAAACGAGGAAAACTAGAATCAGCGTCATCAACTGGCAAAAATTTGTGAGTATCTTTAGAAGAGAATAGAATTTTTCAAGTTTTTAAAAAATCATGCAAAGCTGAAAAAAAATTTCCAAAACTTCTACAAGTTATTTATCGAAAATTTTTGAAAGCTTATAAAATAGTTTTAATGACTATCTTAAAGTTAATTTTTTTAATGAAGAATTATTTTGAATTTCGCTGAGAAGATTAATTAATTTTTCTTATTCCCTTGAAACATATCATAATTCTTAAGACTTCTAAATTTTTTGTTCGAAATCTTCAGTAATGTACATTTTTTGGAAAATTTGTTGAAATCTTTTAAACACTTCTAGATATGTAGTGAGCCTACAAGCTTTTTTCTAAAAATGTATATATTTATCTATATTTCATTCTCAAATTTTAGTAAATTTTTGGAAATATTCAAAGTTAAAAAATTTTGCGTGAATTTTTTCAAAAATTTTGAAATTTTGTTAAAAGTAATTAAAATTGTTGCGAAAATTACAAAAAAATCCTGCAAAACTAGAAAAAAAAAATTCTGAACTCTCACAGATTATTTTTCGGAAGTTTTTAAATGTTTTGGAATCATTGGAAATACCCTCTTAAAATTCTTAAAAGCTGTCATAATTTTAAAGACTTTTAAATTTTTGTCTGAAATCTTCATCAGTCTAAATCTGTTTGACAATTTTCTGAAATCTTTTGAAAAATTCAAAACATTTCTTAAAATTACTGGATTATTTAATAAAATTTTATTATCTTACAAAATTGAAAAAAATTGCATTATGGCCTTTTAAATTTCTTTTAGAAATCTTGGGATATCATTAAAAATGTTTAAACATCTTTTTCAAGTTTCTCTGGAATTTATTTTTTAAATTAAATATTGTTTGAAATTTAGAATGCATCAGTTTTATTTATTTTATATTCAAGAGATTTCAAGGGTTTTTTGAGGGATTTCAACTAATTTTTGGAGAACTTTCGGAAATAAATTAAAATTTAATTTCAAATGATTTCTACGAAATTCATCAGTTTCATGATCATAAGGGATTTCAATATGAATAAATTCTAGAAAATAGAATTTCAATGGATTTCTAGCGAATAAAAATATTTCAAGGGATTTTTAAGTATTTTGAAGAATTTCGCAATATTTAAAGGATTTTATAGAATCTCTATGAATTTCAAAGAATTTGAAAGGATTTTTTTAACAGAACTTTAATGAATAATTTGAATTTAATTCATATTGCAGAACTTTCAAATACTGTCTACTCATTTATACTTATTTTACAATATTTTCACGATTTACAACGATTCGAAAGTATTTTTACGGATTTTGACAGATTTTAAAAGATTTTAAAATATTTTTATGTATTTCTATGAAAGCACATGCACACAATTTGCAACTGGTTAAGCAGTTAAAACTGATTGAAGAAACTGATGGAACTTTTTTTGAGTTAAATTTTCGGTTAAAAAGAAATTTTCAACTGAAAAACAACGATTTTTAATTTTTTCACAAAGTAGAGAAATCTTCAACCCAAAAAAAAATCATTTTTCGCCAAAAAGACGAATTTTCAACAAGATACATAAACTTTCAACCAACATAGTAGAAAGTAGTTGCATTTATAGTTAAAAAATTATTTTTGAACCAACAGAGGTATTTTTGACCAAATAGTTTCATCTCAACAAAATCAGTCAACTTGCAACCAAACAGATGAGGTTTCTACCAAGAATATTTCTTTTCCATAAAAGAGGCGCGTTTTTAGCAAAATGCATGAATTTCTAACCAAACAGTTGAATTTTCAGCAAGAAAAGTTCAACTTTTAACCAAAAATAGAATAGTTATATTTTTCAGCAAAAAAAAAACACATCTCAAACAAAATATTTAAATTTCTGTTATGTGCCAGGATGTCTTGCCCTTCGTTTCTATTTGGGTAACAGAATAAATTCAATTCAAATTATTTTGAAAAAATTGCCAATTTAAAATCGCATAAGTTAAAAAACATGAGCTGCTATCAGCCCTTGCTTTTTGTTCAAATAGCAATTGGAATCTGAATTTTATTTTTGATGTTTCGAATATCTGATTTTAATATCTCTAATATTGAATTCAAATATGAGAGTGTTTCAGCTCTTGATTTTTACAGTAGAATAGAAATAAAATAAGTATATTATGGAATTTTTTTCTGTAAATTTGCAATCAAGAAAATAAAACTACACTAAATATTTTTGTTGTCTGTAATGAGAACTTTTTTGGCAACGATACTTTTCTACAATCCATAATTAATAATTTTGTGAATAGATTCAGTACATGAAGCAGAGACCAAGCTTCCATAAACATTGTTAACTTTATTTATGCGTAGAATCAAAGCATAAGATTTTTGCACGATCTCGTTAGGATAGCAATATCAACAATAATAAATAAAAATGACGTCCAGTCTCGTGTTACGAATAAAAATGTTTCTCTAAGTATCGACTTGACTAGGAACCGATTTTCAGAACGGAATCGAAATCTAGATTTTATCGTCTCCGTCTAACAATTTTAAACGCTATAAAGGTTAATTGGCGGAAATAATAACTACTCCTCGGGACAGCTAAGCAAGGGTCGGCCATCGTCACATCACATCTAGCCAGTTCGAACCTAATAAAACGAAACGATCTAATCTGCCGAAACCATTCGCAGATCCAACTATCAATTGTAATGTTGGACGTTGCATCTGCAAATTACTTTGTATTGTTTTTGCTTTTACTCATTTGTAAACAGCTCCTCCTCTCTTGGAGAAAATATCCGCGAGAAAACGAGGCTCTATCGAGGGCCAAATGATTTGATCTTTTATATTTTATTAATTTTTTTATTTTCTTTGAAATGTTTCATCATTCCTCCTTGATTATACCGACTCTCATGGACTTTTCATCAGAAAAGAGAGAAAAAGAGAGTACGAGTCACTCTTGCTAATTCTTTTCGGTTTTTTTTTTGTCATCCACTGAGTCTTGAGGACGAGAGAGGAATGGAGGAAGGATGGACATTGCTTGGAGCATCAACCACCATCAAGGATCAGCGATACGGACTACGAGTGCGCAAGGCGGGTTGAAGTCGCATAGGCACAGGCGCAGCCGAGGGTTGTAAGCCGGAAGTAGAATGTGGGTGCGATTCCCGCATTCCAAGTCCTGTACCTGTGGCGATTTAAACCTCACCGTCGTGACTTCTTCGCTGCACCACTATCACCATCTCTTGGACATAAGGGTCTCGAAATCTCCCTCCATCCGCCATGACACTGCGCCAGTGCAGAAGACACATCTCGTCTACCTGCACAGGTGGGGAAAATTTGGGCGGTCTGCGTACCGTCAAGTGAAGCAAACTCCTGGTCTTTGATCATTCGAGCCTCGTGTGAGATAGTCAAAGTTTTTCTGTAGCACGACGTTTACTATTACTTTTTGCCACAGAGTGGTGTATTACCCATTATATCTTTTTCGTAAAACCAAGTTGGATTATGTGTCTCCTGCTTTTCCTGGACGAGGCTGCTTTGGACTTAGTAAATGTGGGCGGCATTACCTAAGTTATCTATTTTTGTTAGTGTTTTAACTTATAATTGTTCTCTCGATGACGTCGGTAGACGCGGAGATGAATTAACGGTTTTTTCGCTTCAGGCCGGGATTCGCGCTGCTAATCTCTTGTATAAAAAAATGTTAGTTAATTCTTTAGCGTTATTTTAATTTATCAGCCAGACGTCGCCTCTCACTTGTGACATTTTATTTCATTTCATATCTTCCTTAGTTAACGCTTTCAGAGATCCACGCCACTCTCCAAATGCTGCGCTAGGCCACTCCATCGAGATAATGGGTGAGGGTTTTATAAACTAAAATTATTTTAGATTCAAATGTTCTAAACGTTTTCCCATTTGTTAGATTTATTTATTTTCAGGGTGGCAAGATGAGACTTGCCTGGCACACTTTTTGAAGTAAATTTAAAGCCCTCGGGAAAATCTATTTTTTCTTTTTTTTTATTAGTCTAAAATTTTCACTTAATGGCTAATTATTATTTTTTAAATAGAATGAAGAAATAAGAATCTTCGTTTTACAATGAATCTGACAGAAGTATCAGGCCCCGGAAAGGGCTACAGCTGAATCCGAGGAAGAAGACGAGACCAGATCTAAATCTAGACGACTGTTTTCAGAACCTACGCAACCGACTTCCAAGGCCAATTTATACAGGGTGTCCAAAAAGTCCCGCGACGGCTGAATATTTCCTCAGGTAAGATATTTTTCAGGGCGGTCAAGGTCATTCTTGAAGGAACTTTCAATAAGGAATTCAATGGTGACCTTTATTTTGATCTTTACATGACCTTCACGGTCATTTCAAGGTCAAATTGATTTTTTAAAATGGGAACCTCTATTTTTGACCCCGGGAACTGAGAGAGCGGAAACTTGTACGTCCAGATATGACCTTGACAAATCGAAAATTTGACCTGGAAAGGCCAGAGCAAGGTCAAACAACGTGCAGCAGGATGACTCGACTGGCATGCATTTTTTAAGAAAATGTCCTGGTGAAGGTTCTGTTCATAGACAAGGTCAAAGTCACCACTCGATCGGGAGTATAAAATGCTACAACTCTTGCGTTGAAAATTTTCTTCATAAATGCATGCTGGTCGAGTCATCCTGCTGTACGTTGTTTGACCTTGCCCTGACCTTTCCAGGTCAAATTTTCGACTTGTCAAGGTCATATCTGGACGTAAAATTTTCCGCTCTCTCAGTTCCCGGGGTCACAAATAGAGGTTCCTATTTAAAAAAATCAATTTGACCTTGAAATGACCGTGAAGGTCATGGTCAAGATCAAAATAAAGGTCACCATTGAATTCCTTGTTGAAAGTTCCTTCAAGAATGACCTTGACCGCCCTGAAAAATATCTTACCTGAGGAAATGTTTAGCCGTATCTATTTTAGATTAGGTATCAACGAATATCGCCTTTTATATGACAGCAACGAACACACGTTTCTAGTAGAATCGGGACAGAACACGAATTTCAGTGACGTAGAGAGGCGAGAACGTGTAGTAACTTAAATTCAAAACTAACAGAGATTGTTTCCGACTGTGTCGCCGGATGTGTCAATTCTGTAAATCAGACCAGTGCACCCATAATAGAAACGGCGAGTCAGGCCGAGTACAGTGACACTCCAAAGTGCCACTGTCCAGTGAAGAAGGGTGAACCAAATTAATTGTATTATTGCCCATATGAATCGGGAGAACCTGTTGGAATACAGTACTTATTTCTTTCTCGGTGGCTACCATGGCTGCTTTGCTTTATGCTAAGTTGTTTGGTTAGCTTCCCGCAACTGCTTGTGAAACGCTTAGGGGGTGGTTTTTGCTAAACTATACCCCAATTTCAGCTCAAGTGTTGCCTTTCAAATCAGGAACGCTTGCTCCGTCGATGTAGGGTTCCATCATAGGGTTCCAGTAAGTTAGGTATCCATGGAGCTTCGGTGTGTAAAAGCGGGGGTGCAATTTAGATCAGACATTGCCCTTGAAAGTCGTTTGCACAGGTCTGACATCTGGCAGGAAGTTACAACTTTATATAAGGACGAGAGCATCAGAACCCTTGTTCATATAAGGATTCGGATGAAGAAATTTTTGCTAGGGGAGACAGCTTTTAGGGTCTTGTGTCTAAGGCTGCGCTTTCGTAGCCTTGATTCCATCGTGCTTCAGTCCAAATTGGGAGCCTTGAAATCGCTCGGAGGTCTCAACCTATTATCTAAGTTTAGATCTGGCTTTGCGCTGGGTTTGCGAATGGTTCCCGTTGATCAGCTAGTTTCGTATCACTAGGTTTCAACTGGCTAGATGTGACGATTCTCTACTTTTTTTGCTGTCGCAAGGGGTTGTTATTACTTCCGCGCGGTAAGGGGTGGTTTAATTGGTCTGGAATCCTCGGATGGTCCAGTGACTGTTGAGGAATGCATGTAGGTGGGCAAGACTTGAGTAGGATTGGCTCTAGATACACCACCGTTAGTCGGAAGGCTTACATTTTGCTGAGGCTTAACTTATTTTTAGCTTTTTGATCAGCTGTATACGCATTTATTATGGTAAGTGAGTCTAGAGTGGAGGAAGAGCTGCATTAGAGAAAAACAACAGTTCTTCTCTGACCCATCTCGATTCTTCCAAGATCCTCCAGTTACTATCGACCATTCGCCCAAACCATATGAGGTCAAAGAATTTTTAAGAGATGCCTATGAAGTCCAGAATCCACTGAAACAAGACTCAAACAACATAAATAGCTTTGAGGAGCTCTGGAATGCCCTTATAACACCAGAGAAGGAATGCCCACCTATCACTACTAAGGAGGTGAAAAAAGTATTCAGAGGCATGAAGAACTATTCCGCTCAGGGACCAGATGGTATAAAGACCTTCTGGTGGAAGAAGTTTCCTTAAAAAACCAGCGTCTGGCCCGCATTTTCAACTCATATCTAAAGTCGGAAAAGCCTATTCCTGAGTGGTTGCTGAAAGGGCGCACAGTGCTACTCCCGAAGAAGGTCAGATAAGCTGATTCTAAGAATTAGAGGCCAATCACTTGTCCGTAGCAGGATGTCGGAAGAACCTGCTCATCGATACATATGTGTACAAAGACGCAGCATCCTACCAGCGCTTGCTGTCGGTGGCCTGGTTTGATTGCCGGAAAGATTTCGATTCAACCTCCCATTGACTTATCATCTGTCTGTTCAAAAGCTTAATGGCTCGTCCGCACATCGTGAGCTGCATAGAGAGATTGATGTCGCTCTGAAAACCCAGATTTACTATCTCATCTAGGAAACATCGTGCGACAACTAACACCGTCACCATTCAGAGAGGTGCCTTTCAGGGCGACACCATTAGCCCACTTCTCTGCGGCAAACCTGGATATCGAAAGCATAAGGTCACTCGTGTATTTTACATGGATGATCTTAAGATCCTTACTAAAAATAAAGATCAACTACATCTAGCTCTAGAGATCGTCGAAGAATATACTCAGGAGATGAGAATGAACTTTGGATTCGAAAAATGCGACAAGGTTTATTTGAAGCGAGAAAAACTTAATGGCATTTCCGAAGACCTTGAGCTCATTTACATGGGCGCTACATGAGACCTTGGCGCTGGAGAGACCTATACATACCTGGGCGTACCACAGAGCCACATTCAGGACGTGAGATCTATAAAGTATACTCTCCGAAGCAGATGCAAACGTCTCATCCGACGGATTTGGTCGTCCGAACTGTCGGCGAGGAACAATGTATCTGCAACGAACATGCTTGCCGTCCCGGCAGTACTTTATTCATTTGGAGTGGTTCCATGGACGAAGGACGAGCTTAAATCACTCGAAATCGAGTCACGAAAAATTGCACCTTAAGTCTTGTGTTTCGCGAGTTTACATCTCACGCTGTCAAGGTGGTCACGGAATACTGAATCTTGAATGTCTTTACAACAAAATTATTCTGTGTACAGCACATACAGTCCCAAATGGACGAGACCCTCTTCTTGAAATGTTTAGGAAGTACGAAGAAGTGGGCAAAGGAGCTTTTTTGTACAAAGCAGCAGGGAGGCAGCTGACCCACTCGGCCTTGATTCCAATATCAGGGGCAAGCAAAATGCATCAAATCTCAACCATCTCAAGTACTCACTCATAAATGCCCAGATCAAGAAAGCACAGGGGAAAAACTTCCGCGAACAGCTCCTCGAAAAGAGGAAGCACGGCATCTTTCACAGAAATGTGCAGGATCAGTCGATGTCATATGAGCTGACGTTTGCTTTTCCTAAAGCACCTGGATTCAAGTCGGGCACGAAAGGTTTCATTTTGGCGTGCCAAGACGGTGTCATTTCCACTATAGCATACCGTCGCCATAGTTTGAGCCATGACATTCCCGAAGATAGCTGCACTGCGTGTCATTCACACCCCAAACATCTAGGACACATACTATCTAGTTGACCAACTCATGCGAAAACGATCTGCATCCAAAGCCACAATGCGGCACTAAGAATGCTTTATTACCACATCTGTCACCCTTACGGCATTAGCCCTAATACCGCATCACAAAACGCTTCTAGAGAAATAGAGGTAATTGTCAAAAATGAGAAGTGCCGCATAAACTGGAACTTCATATTCTCGACAATATTTCTGTTGCGCACCAGCTGATGAAAACATCACAGTCAGGGTGAATGAAAAGGAAGAGAGGGAGTTGCGACGGTTATGTTCAGAATCTTCTGTTAAGTCAGTCGTCCTGATCGTCGATGCTTTTAAAGGTGCCAAGCTCTAACTGGTTAATAGTCCGAAATAACCGGATAATCGTATTGAGTCCATCGCAGAGTGTAAGCACCTATCTAACGGTCGTAAGCCACGGTTACAGCTGAAAGTTTACCGTGGTTTCGCCGGGAGCGGGTTCTATTTTTTTGAATGGCACTAGCTTCCGGTGATATCTCATGGTTGTCTTCCTGATCGATATGTGTCCTAGATACTCCGGGTGTGCATTACACGCTCTTCAGCTATCATTCCAACCTGCCGAGTGTATTTCACGACAATCCTTAGAGCTAGATCTAGTTGCTTGTAATTTTTAGCATAGATCTTAAGATCGTCTATGTAAAACACATGAGTGAGCTTATGCTTTCAATTTCCATGTTTGCTACTGAAGTACCCTTCGGAATGACGAAGTGCGACAGATAGTGGCAATAATGTGAGGCGAATGAGAAGAGGGCTCAGAGTGTCGCCATAAAAGACGAGCTGATAGGTGACGTTGTTAATTGTCACACAATGTTTTCCAGTCCAGATAGTAAATCTGGTTTTCCAAAGCGTCATCAATCTATCTAAGCATCTCAGGATGTGTGGATGAACCTCGAAGCTTTTCTAGAGACAGATGATAAGTCTATAGGAAGTTGAATCAAAAGCTTTCTGGTAGTCATTCCAGGCCATTGATACGCTGGCTAGACAGTTCCAATTTTTCGAGCAATCCTATCGTTTAGGATAGTTATGAAAATCGCATACAGTGTGTTCAGACAAGTTATTGCCCTGCAATTCTCAGGATCAGCTTAGCTGCCATTTTTCGGCAAGAGCACTGTGCGCACATCCTGTATGCACTGTGTTTGGACAAGTTATTGGCCTGCAACACTTGGCATCAGCTAAACTGCCCTTCTTCAGCAGGAGCACTGTGCGCCCTTTTAGCAACCACTCGGGAATAAGTTCTTCCGACTTTAGGTATGAGGTGAAAATGCGGGCCAGATGCTGGTTAGCTTAAGGAAACTTCCTCCACCAGAAGGCCTTGATACCATCTGGTCCCGGAGCGAAATAGTTCTTCATGCCTCTGAATACTTTTTTCACCTACTCGGTAGTGATAGGTGGGCATTCCTCCTCAGGTGCTATTAGGGCACTGCACAGCTCCCTGAAGCTATCCATGTCCTTTGGGTCTTCATTTAATGGATGCTCTACCTCGTTGACTCGTCTTTAAAATACTGTGACCTCCTTTTGTTTTGGCGGATGGTCAACAATATGCTGCTTGTTTGTCGGCAGCTTTGATTTGCACTGTGTGTGATAATGGATCCACAGTTTGGGTGCAAAGAGTCAAACCTTGGTAGTGAAATTGCTACTAGATGTTGTGTAGTCAATCATCTAGTCAATTGCATCTGCCAAAGCTCCCGCTGCATTATACACACTACAATTGATAGTCCAGAGGTCAGATTCATGCGAAAAATTTCCACGAAGCTCGTCATCCAGTTTAGTCAGATTTTTGGGCTTGAGAGAAACCTGGATGTTGTTTCTTGGAGTCCTGAAGCATCGCTCTTCCTCTATTGGATACCTTTTCGCGGTTGGTATCAGTGTCACCTCTCGTTCTTTATTGCCGGCTTGTTCTGGCTACGGTAGAGTAGGCGGTCCGCTTACATAGCCAATTTTCCAGAGATGTTCAGCATGGTTTCGCAGACGTTGATTCGAAAAGTGCGAAAGCTGGTTTTGTTTATCGGTTTGCGTCAGCCAAAGCTTTTGCTGCATTATACACACTACAATCGATAGTCCAGAGATCGTAGTCTAAATTCCGTCTTATTCGTAAATTTTCTAGGGTTGCGTTAAAAATATTATGAATCTTTTCGTTTCATTCTCCTAATATGCAAACAACTTATTTCTACGGGTCCAAAATTCTACGTTATTTTCTAAAAACAAATCTACCTAGAATGTTCTATTATTAACTCTCTCTCTCTGATTTTCTGTTCTTTCTGTTTCTCTTGTGTAATTTTTTGCGTTCTACTCTAGCTTTTTCAGCTAATTCGCTTTCTATTCATTCTCTTTCCTTCCTTAGCGTTTTCATTTTGAAGTGCTAACTACTTATGGCATGGTGTGAACTCGCAAAACCAACAGGATTTGAGGGGAAATGCGGGTAAAGCTTCACGGGTAACGTTTCCTCTCCTCTATCTCTCCTTTGCTTCTTCTACTTCTCCTACTCTCCCTTCTCTCTTCCTCTCTCGTTCTCTCATTTTCTCTCTCTTATACAATATGCTACAATATCATGACGCACGTGTACGAACCACGACATGCGGCATGCGCTCTTCTTGAAAGAAGAGCGCATGCCGCTATACACTGCTACATACCGCTATACTGTCAGAGTCTCAGTGTGAGTGCGAGGAGCAACCGTTGCTGACGTCTTTATGCACGATTTTTCCAATACTATTTATATCTCATGTCAGTGAAAAGGTTTCATGTTTTTCTTTATGTTGAAAGTGTTCAAGGAAAAACCACTTCAATTTACATCATATGAAGTTATCACTTCTGCCTGGCGTCCCACGACAGCTCACGTGTTTTTTTTTTGCAAACTGTCTTAGTTCTAATTGTTTTCATCCATCTCTTGATTTCAAATTTTCGCGAATTCTGAATTTCTTTCTGTTATTCCTTCCTCAATTTTGTCATTTCAAGTTGTCTGATTTTCTTTGTCTTTATTTTCGTTTGGTTCACTTTTTGATTCACCATTTTTATATCTCGTTACCATCTCGTTCAACGGGTTAGCCATTCTCTTATTATTCACTCTACCTGATCTCAATTCAATAAAACTTTTTTCATTCCATCTAATTATTTTTTAATTTCACGCCCCGGCTCATGGGATTCTTTATTCTCCTACATAAAAAAACTCGTAACCTCCATTGTAGTTTTATGGAGGAAGATTCCGTGACACGTGACAGTCAATCATAGGGTGACCTCTATATTGAAATCAAAATCAACAGAAGTAAAAAAAGTAGATTTCTCATTTTATTGATCATCAATAATTATTTCGATCCCTGTATTTTTACTGTTACTTCCAATGTAAGTTGTCATTAAAGATATTATATCTTTGGTTGTTATGACTGACTTTCTCAATACATGGCGTAAAATAAAATTTATTTCCGTAATTTTTCTACTTCTCTAATCCAGTCACAGATGTTCTTCTTTATCATGATATGCGCCTTATATTTCAGCCAATATTATTGTATGTACTATATTCTTCTAGATTAGATTAGATGAAAATTTTTGGGTCTGATTAACTCTCTCAATAGAAGCCTCGGTGGCTCAGACGATAGCGCGTCAGGCTTTCGTGCAGGAGGACTGGGGTTCGATCCCTGAGCCGGTACCAATGGAAATTTTTCTATGTACTTCTACCGGGGCTTCTGTGGTTCGGTACCCACCTTAAACTGTAGGTCCCCTCAGAAAAAGCTGGTATCATACCAAGGTGGGGCTCCATGTCGAGGGGACTAGCCTTGGAGGTCGAAGCCGATTCTGTGAAGACTCGAAAATGAGTCAGCGTTCTTCTTGCGTTTGGGGACTCCTATAGGAGGCACCACGCTCGATGGTCGCTGGCCGATTTCGAGTAATGAACACACACACATACACTTACATAACACACCAGAACAGTGCTTCGAATCTGTGCATCTACCTGATGACCTCAGAGGGATCGCTCCGTACACCCTAGCCTGCTAGGGGGGCTGCCGAATGGCAGAGTGGGTGAGGATCACTTTGCCTGATCAACAAAGGAGGACGTCATTTACTGTGCGATAGGTATGCCTGGCACCTGAGAGGTATAATTTCAGAACGTTGATAACAACGAAAAACCCACCGAGATCCAAAAACACTCGGCGAAGGATGGCCGGATTCGTAGTACTGCCTTGAGAATAAACACGGGTATGGCACAATAGGCTTTATAGCTTGAGCGCCAGGGGTGGGACCTCCCGGGCCCCCCCGCCTACATTACAACTATCAACTATCAACTCTCTTAATAATCAAATTTGAAAAAATATAAAGTAAAAATTAATTGAATGTTTTAATGAAAGTTATAGTTCCATGCTTCTTATTTTGTGAACTGATTGATTAGTTATTTTTTAAAAGTGTTTGTGACGTTGTCACACAATGACTATATCGGAATTCAATTTTCAAAATGATATGTAGATAGATTATGTTTTAATTATTCAGCGATGTATTTTTGTATACTGTTGTTTTCTTGAATTAGTTAAACGTTTAAATGCAAGTGATTGCTTAATGATTTTTATTCTGTTAAATAAGTATCAAGTCGGAATATAATTTTCAAAAGTATAGGTAATAATGTTTTAATGATTCAGCGATGGTCTTTGATTCATTGTTGTACAAACAGAGCCGTGAAATGAATATTTGAATTCATTTTCAAAATTATATGTACATATGTTTTAATTATTTAGCAATGCATTTCGATACGCTGTTTTTTTCTACAAGAAATTTTTTTTCCTTCAATTAGTGTGAAAGTTTATTGATAAATCATATTTTCAGGAAGAAAAGTTCAAACTAAAAAATATAACTTAGAAATTATTCAAACATTTCAATGCAAATGCATGTTTAATGATTTTTATATTGCGTGAACTGAGTGTCGGATCGGAATATAATTTTCAAAATTATAGGTAATAATGTATAAATGATTTGGTGATGTAGTAATTTCATGCCCTGATTCAGAAAAATGGCCGTGAATGTCTCGACAAATGTCATTGTACAAAAATTAAGTTTTTTCACAATATTAAATTAAATGACCTAAAAGTGCAGCAACAATATATTTAAATTATTTATCAATATATTTTGATGCGTTATTTATAAATATGGTAATAACTTATCGTTTGTATTTGAGGTATCATAATTTATTTTGTGGACATTTTCATGTCCACAGTAGGACCACCAAGCCGCCTTTCTTCATGATATATTCCGTAAATTTTCTTAGATCTCCGTAAATCCTAAATGTTTGAGTGACATGACTTTACCTGAGATTTCGCGAGAAAATTACTTCAAACAAACGCCGATCTTCTATTATTATAATTATTCTATTACTATCTTTTCTTAAAAACTTTACTTTTTTATTCATTTAGCTTTATATTATCCGATCTGAAATGTTAATTTTTCATACCCCTTACTTGGACAATTCGATTGCCGAAGTGCGTGAAAGGCGTTTATTGAGTAGGGTCTGTTTTTCATTACTACTAACTATGGTAGAACTTTTGAATAAAAGGTCTACCAATGTTTTAACGAGACATATCCTTCCCGCACTTTTTCTAAGGCAAATTTTCGATCAAGTACATTTACCATCACTAACCTCTTTTCAAAAACAATTAAAAGATCTTCAAATGGCACACATATAATCAACATTCCTCATTTTAGCTTTCATCGTAAAAAACCGTTCTCGACTTGGACGAATTTTCGAACTAGGAATTTGTGGATAAATTATGGTTGGACGCTAAATTTGTAAGAGGGTCTCGCAAATTAATGGATGGGTGAAGGAGGTGGAATTTCGAGAACAAGCCCCTGAACATTCAAATAGTTCATATAGTCAGGTTTATTGAGGAAAACTCACAAGAAAAAGGATGCCCTGCTGACCCCAAGCGATGTTCAATCTCGCCGGGTTTCTCTCAAGAGCAGGTTGTGACTGTCTTCCTCTGGACGGTCTCAGGATGATTGCCTGTGGACCGGGATGTGTGGTGGCGTTGGCTGGAGTACGTAAAGGGACTGGAGGTGACACGGAACAAATTGGCTAAAGTTGCAGGTAGCACAAGACTAATTCCGTGATGTTGAGAATTTAGGAATGAGTTCCTGGCGTGGGGCAACTCCCCACTCCCTGCCTTGGCTCGCAGGCCCGTCTGTACGAGATGGGCTTATAACTCTTATTGCATTACCAGAAAGACTTTCAACCAATCAGTAGAAGTTCTACAGAAAAGGTGAATTCGCAACAGAAAATTTAGTAGACTACATTTCAACAAATAAAGATTTTAATTTTTAACCAAGATAGTTTAATTTTCAACCATGAAGGATGCCTTGTAAAGAAAATTGTGGAATTTTTAACAGAATAATGAAATTTTGAACCCAATAAAAAGATATTTGCCCGCAAAAAGTGAATTCTCAACCAAAAATATGCTGGTAGACCTTTTAACAACAAAAAATTAACTTTCTATGAAAAATATTTTGATTTTCGAAAAATATTATGACTAATTCGAAGCTAAAAGTTTACTTCTAACCAATTATTCACGTGAGGATTTCGCTTATTTTTCGCAATTACGTTGTTTTTTAATTTTAGAAATACGATAATATTGTGAAAACAAAACGTATTCACTTTGACGAGACAAAACGATTGGTCTATTGAGATACACTGTTTGGCTGAATGAACTAAATTAGTTTAAAATTTATGAAACAAAAAAAAAACACTTTTGATTTTTGGAATACTAATTTGTGAACAAATGGAGATTAAGCTGCTAAACAAAAACTATTTTATAAACTCAAAATTGGCCTCCAGAATTCTAAGCATAGGTTTATTCCGTCAAAATAAATCTTTCTTGAGGTTGTTATGATTGTTTTAAGTTTGTTTAGTAAGTCATTTATTTTTTACAGTTTTAGCTTTCGAATGCTGAGTTTTGCTAAAAAATTTGGAATATTTTATTTTATATTTGTGAATTTTCTTCAGCTTGAGTTCTGGAAGAATTTGAATTGGACCTCTCTCCATCGCACCAAGTTATCCGCATTCGGGAAGGGGAGGAGGACATAACGGTCCACTGAAAATTCAAAATGAGTACGTTTTATTGTTTAATACCTATATTTTCAACTATTATTTTGAAAGCCGAATTTGAACCAAAATTAGTTTGGGAAGCTTTCAAGCTTTTATTACACGTGACACATATCTGATCAAAAAATAAAATTGTATTGAAGACCAATATTATCGACACAAAAAATTCATTAGATGCATTTTTAATAAAATAGATCAGATAGTTCTACCTAATAGTTGAAATTTCAAGTTAAACAGTAAAAACTTTCAGTCGAGAATAGAATAGCTACGATTTCAGATTAAAAGTTAATTTTGAACCAAAAAAACAACCGAATTTTCGACAGAATAGTTAAATTTTTGAAATAAATAGTTGAGGTATTAATCAAATAATTGAATTTTCTACCAAAGTAGTTAAACTTTTCGAAAAAAATATTAATTTTCAAAGAGCGTAAAGAAATTTTTTAGATTTTTCCCTTTGCCAGGGGGGGGGGTCTGAAATGTTTCTAATAGATGCCAAAAATGATTTTCTAAAAGTTTGAACAAAGTAAAGGTGCCTATGTAGTCTGAAGCTTTTCAGAAAATATCGTATGTTCACCAACTCAATTTAAAGTACCGAATAATGGTAAAAATCAGGAAAAATGGCATTTTTCTTGTTACTTCAAGGTCAATAAATATTTTTTCCCAAATACGGGTGAACCCTTTAAGCTGTATACTACTATCATTCGAAGTGCGTATAAAGTACAGATCTTATAAAAACATATCTTATGTTCGCACACTGAAGTTGAAATATAGAAAATGGTAAAAATCATGAAAAATTTCATTTCCCTCGTTATTTTCAAGCCAATGAGTTTTTTTTCGATCCGGGTCAACGGTAAAAGTTGTATACTAGGACAATATAAGTTGCCATGTTTTATCAACATAATCTAAAAATTGAAGTTCACGCACTCAAGTCATAGTACCAAATAAAAGGCTAGGACTTGTAATAAAAGTACATACCACTTTATTAATATCTGGTATGTAGGAGTGTAACGTTTATGTTCAGAAACTTACTGAAACACAAGAAAATTCTATACAGTATTCTACTTGACCTGATTAGGTAAGAAGTTTCATATTAATAAAATTGAAATTTGCTTTCAAAAACTGGCAAGTCTTTTTGGCTCTGTAACGACAATCTGATGGATCCATCCTTTGTTTCAGATGAGTAAGCTTGGCCGGAGGCGATTGTGACCACTTTTACACATCTTTTAACAGCTTGAGTGTCACATAGATTTTTGAAAATATCTGAGAAGGAGAGGTGTTTTATGTCTTTCTTGGTAAATTCCAGTGAGTCTTTTTTGATATCGCGCTTGTTAAAGAAGAGTCTGTATAGTACAAATGCGCCAATCGATTAGGTCCACGTAATCTTTGGCGTCAAAATTCATAATGATAACTTCGAATTTTCTAATTCCTTTTTTACCAGATGTTCTTGCTAAGACAATACGATATACTGCTTCCTTACAAGTTTTTTTCCATTTGTCGAATAGCATAGCAAGCAGAATATTCCCTGCCTGTCCGAAATACCCGTTATTTTGGATCACTTCGTGGATCGTTTCGCGTAGATCATCTTTAAGGTATCTCGGCTGGTGGGTTAACATCTCACTGTTTTTATGAATTAGGAGAGTAGTTTCACTTTTAAACAAGTACTTGAGTTTTACACCAATGAAGACGAATTCTCAACGAAAAATGTAATAGTTGATGCTTTAGCAGAAAAAAGATTTCTATTTGCATCCAAACCAGTTGAATTGAACGAAAAAGACAAATTATCAATAAGTATTGTTTTTTTTTTCAAAAAAGATTTTTCAGTTAATAAGGAAGAAAAGATCCAAAATCTTGCTTTTGAACTTAAAGAAAATCGAATTTTCGACAGAAAAAATTAATTAAAAAAAAAATTAATTCTAAAAAAGACGAATTCGCAACAAAATAAATGAATTTTCTACCAAATATTTGAATCTTCAACTTGTAAGAGATATTATTTGAACTAGAAATGGAATAATTACATTCGTAGATAAAAAGATTAATTGAAAGAAAGAAAAAAAACTTTCCAACAGAATGGTTAAATTCTCGAATAAATACTTCAATTTTTATCCAAAAATCGGAGTTTTCAACAAAAAAGGTCAATTTTCAACGAAATAGTTGAATTTTCAATCCAAAAAGGTTTTCTACAAAAGAGTTGTATTTTAAACCAAATACATATATGCATTTTCAACTGAAATTAGGAACCTTTATCGAGAAAAGATTTTGATTTCAAATCGAAAACAGTTGATTTGAACATAAACAGACAACTTTTGAACATGTGTTGATTTTTTAACGCGAGAATATTTTTCATTCAATAAAGAAGTTATGAATCTAAGACTAAAAAAATGCGTTATTAAGAATGCAGTTGAAGTCTTAACCAAGGAGTTGAATTTTCAACTGAAAAATATAAATTTTTAACCAAAAATGTAATAGTTAATATTACGACCGAAAATTTTTTATTTGAATTTAAAAACAGTTGGATTTAACAAGAAAAGACAAATTTTCAATAAAACACATACATTTTTAAACAAATAGATAAACTGCCAATTAAGAGAATCAATTTCGTACAAAAAAGCGCGAATTTGGACAAAATAATTCAATTTTCGTCCAAAGAAATGAACTTTTAACTGAAATTGTGAATCTTCAACTAAGGAAATTAATTGTTTAACATTAGAACAAATAGTTGGATTTTCTACCATATTATTGAATTCTTCCGTCGAAAATACAAAAGTTCCACGAAACAGTTGAATTTTTATCCAAAAAGTTCCATTCCTAACCGAAAAATATGAAATTTCCACAAAAAGAGGTGAATTTTAAAACAACAAAAAGATGAATTCTTAACAAAAAATTCAATAGTAGACTTCTCCACCGAAAATAATGAAAATTCAACGGAAAATAGAAGTATTCTCATTATTTCGATCGAGATTTGGAATTTTTTTAAAATGAGTTAATGAAGTTTTAATTTTTTTTAAACTTTGAACTTTTCAATCACGCTCGAAGATACCAGAAAAAATTTTATAGCAAGCACATATTTTTTAATGGTATATAGTTTTATTGTTTATTAAATTATCATACTCATGCCTTTCGTGGAGGCTCGGAATTTTTCAAACACGATTTCATAGAGTTTTCTTTTACTTTTATTTTTTCAAGAACGCCAGAAAATATCAAGAAATATTTTTTATTGCGACTGCATTTTTTATAGGTATACAGTTTCATCGTTCACTGAATTATCAAACTCACGACTGTAGTAGAGGTTCAGAATTTTTTTTAAGCAAGTATATAAAGTTTTTTTTTAATTATTATTTTTAAATATGTAACAATTCTCTAGTAATTATTTTTATATTCACATAAATAATGTATAGGTATAAAAGTTTAGAAGCAAATAAAAAACAAATAATGATCGGATCAAATTTATTTTAGAACAGTTCATATTTCCATGAAGAAATTTTGTTTCTGAATAAAGGTATATTATTTGTATAGGTTACTCTTCAATCATTCAGTTTATTAATTCGTTGTCAATTCGTGTCTTATTTTAATTTCTTTATTTTAAATTATTATTTTTTTCAAATGGTACATCCTTTTGGATGCGTGCCTTTTTACTTGAATAATTCCATTCATAAGTTAATTTGAATTAACTTGGAAGCACTCATCATCCCTCATTTTATCTGATTCTCATAATTTTTTGATAGCATACGTAGTTTTTGTTTTAAGCGCGAAAAATAACATTGAAACTAAAAACAATTAAATTTTTGGAAAAACGACACAAGCTTTGAAAAAAAATGAATGGACAAAAGTTTTTAACCCAAAAAAGAGCAACAAATTTCGCATAAATAATTTTTTGATAGGACGCGTCGTTTTTTTTTAATAATAAAAAATAACAATAAGAAGAAAAAATTAAATTTTTTTAAAAATGACACAAGGTACGAAAAGAAATTAATTGACAAAATTTGTTCACTCAAATAGGATCTACAAACTTGTTATTAATCATTTTTAGAAAGGATAAGTAGATTTTTTCAATCGTGAAAAATAATATTATAAATAAAAAAAATAATAATTTTTGGAAAAACGACATAAGAGACGAAAAAAAAAAATGAGAAGACAAAAGTTGTTCAACCAAAAAGGATCTACAAAGTTGTTGTGAACAACAGGGAAATATGAAATACAGGGGATTCAAGAAATTCAGGGAATTCAAGTAATTTTGGAAATTCACAAAATTCAGAGAATTCATGGAATTCAGGGAATTCAGGGCATTCAAAGACTTCAGGTAATTCAGGGTATTCAATAAATTCAAGGAATCCAGGGAATTCAATAAATTCAAGGAATCCGTAGAATGCCTTGACTTCTGGGAATTCAAAGAATTCAGAGAATTTGAGTGCTTCTGAGAATTCAAAGAATTGAGAAAATTCCAGGAATTCGAAGAATTCTTTGAATACAAAGAATTCAGAATTCTGAGAATTTACAGAATTCTCCTAATTCCTGGAATTCTCATAATAACTTAAATTCTTTAAATTCTTTGACTTCCTTAAATTCTCAGAATTCCCTAAATGCCTTGAATTGTATGAATTCCTCATATTTTCTGAATAACTTAAGATTTATGAATTCCTTGAATTCTCCGAATACTCTGAATTCTCAATACTCCTTGGATTATATGAATTTTGTGAATTTCACGAATTCCCTGAATTCTATGAATTCGATGAATTCCCCGAATTCTATTAATTCCATTAATTATATGAATTCTGTGAATTTCCTGAATTCCATGTATTTCCTGAATTCCATGAATTCCCTGAATTCCTGGTATCGCCTGAATTCCCTGAATGCCCTGAATTCTCTGAATTTTATGAATTTCCAAAATTTCTTGAATTCCCTGAATTTCTTGAAATCCCTGAATTTCTTGAATTCCCTCAATTTCTTCAAAACCCTGAATTCCCTGAATTCCTTACATTTGTGGAATTCCTCGAATTCTCCGAATTCCTTGAATTTGTGGAATTCCTCAAATTTCCTGAATCAGCTACCCTGAAAAATTTTTCATTTCAATAAATTCATATTATGAAAATTCATAACATGCATTGGTATTGAAACAGGCCTATTTTCATTTTCTTGCCTTTATAATTAGAAAAACATTGCGCATCGTAGAAAGAAAAAACAATTTTTTCATTAAACATTTTATCGCGACTTGTGTCGTTTTTCCATAAAACTTTTAACGTTATTTTTTACGATTTAAACCAAAATTACGCATCCTAGCATAAAGTGGTTCTGAACAAACTTGTAGATATACTCTGAGCGAAAAATTTTGTTAAATAAAATGTTTTTTTAGCTTGTGTCGTTTTCCGAAAATGTCATTCTTTTTGTTTTAATGTTATATTTCACGCTTGAAACAAAGAAGAAGTATCCCATCAAAAAACGATTCACAGCAAATTTGTAGCTCAGTTTTGATCAACAACTTTTGGCTATTAATTTTTTTCGTAGCTTGTGTAGTTTGTCTGAAAATTTAATTCTTTTATTTTTAATGTTGTTTTTCGATCAAAATTTGGATTTTCAATTTTTCTAGAAAATTTAAAAAGTTGTTATGATAATCTTATTGGGCTTTCAAAAAGCAACGTTTTTTTTCTTGACTCTTTTCTATCGTGCGTTGTTTGGCTTAGATTTTCATTTTTGCTTGTCTTTTTGAATTTTGCAAATTGTATAACTCTCATGATTTACTTTTTTTCGAAAAAAGTCGTAAAGATAAACTGTTCAACTTTCCGAGCGCTACGAATAGTTGTACATAAAATTTTCAAACACAAAATAAATGGTCTTACAAATTTTTTAAATGATCTAAGTTTTTGAATTTTCACCGAAAAGGAATTGAATTTTCAAATGGAAAAAATTATTTGTTACAAAAAAAAATTCTGCTCTAGAAGAATTATGAATAAAATACATTAATCTTCTACCAAATAGTTGAGTTTTCAACTTGTGAAGGAAGAATTTAGAACCACGAATAAAAGCTACATTTGTAGATGAAGAGATTGATTTTTAACCACAAAAACGAAAGGTGAAATTTAGAAAGAAAAAAGATGAATTCTTAAGAAAAAATTTGATATTAGGAAATATTTTTTAGTAAGCACACATTTTTCAATGGTATATAGTTGCATTACTTAATGAATTATGAGACTCACAAATTTAGTAGAAGTTCAACATTTTTTCTTTTCACGATCCTTAAAAATTGAATTTGAAAAAACAGTTGCATTTTTAAAAAAATATTCGAATTTTCAATCCAGAAAACGAGTTTTGAACAAAGCAGTTAAATTTCCGAACAAAAAAATGAATTTTTAACAAAATAGTTGAATTTTTAAAAAATAACTAAATTTCCAAAAAAAAGGAAATATTTTTTTGTAAAAATTACCCTCAAATGTCTCAAAACTTTTTTTCGATATTTATAGAAATCTTTTAAAATGTTTTGAAATCCTATTTTCTATATGAATTAATTTTTTGAAATAAAAAGAATAAAAAAATTTTCCCTGTAATCTTAAATAATTCTTTTTATTCTCTTGAAACATTCCGAAAAAAAATCCTAAACTCTTACAAATTATTTTTCGAAAGTTTTTGAAAGCTTATGAGATTGTTTAAATCACTCTCTTAAAGTTAATTTTTTTAATAAAAAATTATTTTAAATTTTGCTAGGAATCTTATTTAATTTGTCTTATTCCCTTGAAACCTTTCACAATTCTAAACCTTACATATCCTAAACACATTCCATTTTCAAATTTCAGGAAATGTTCTGAAATATTCAAAAATAACAAATTTTGTCCTGAGAAACTAAAAAAAAATTCTAAACCTTTACAGATTATTTTTCCAAGGTGTTTAAAAACTTTTGAAGTCGTTTCAAATATCCTCTTAAATTTATGGAAAGCTTTCGTAATTCTAAAGACTTTAAAATTTAGTGTTCGAAATCTTCAATAATCTAAATTTGGTTTACAATTTTTTTAAATCTTTCAAAAACTTTAAAATTTCTCTTAAACCTTCTCGATTTTCCAATTAAATTTTGTAATCATACAAAATAAGAAAAAATTTGTATTATCATATTTTTTATTATCATATCTTTTGAAATGAATCAGTTTTCCGAACATTTTTAAAAATCTTGAAATATTAAAAAAATCATCTTGAACTCTTCCATTTCTTTTTTTGATATCTTTCGAAATCTGACATATTTTAAGTTTTTCTCCATAATTTCATTTTTCTCATATTTTTAAATATATGAAGAAGCTCACTAATCATATTGTGGTAGCAAAATTTAAGAAAGAAAATGAATTTGAAATTGTTTGATTTTAATTTTAAATACTTTAAACTGAGAAAAGTTCTGATGCTTTAATTTGGCAGTCCATTATTTAATATGTATTTCAAAATAGGCTTAAGGCGATGTCAGGGTACCGTGCCATACCTGACGGCTCAACTGATCCTTCCTATTGTAAGGCGCTCGAACTCGAGCTCGCTGCTCGGCGGGGCGTTGTGGTGCTCAACCGGGGGCTACTGTATTATGTTGCGTTGGCACGTTTAAATCAAGATCCCCATTTAAACCAACCGACACTACAACTTTGTATGTGATTCTGTATACAATTTTTGGATATTTTAATAACGCATGCTACTGCGTAGATATCTCAGCACATATTATACTGAACAATGGCTTGAAAAATGCACATTTTTCGATTTCTTCTGTCTTTCTTTCGATTTCAAAATACAATTTTGAAGTTTTCTTGAGGTTTCAATTTTCAGTGGTTGAAAATGGAAATTAATTAATAAATAAATTTCAATTCTTAGCTGTTCAATATTGAAATAAATTAAAAATTCAATTTTCAATTGTATACAATTAAAAACAATTTATAATATAATTGCCATCTGATGGAAATTCAATTATTGAGAATAGAAATAAATTTTTTATTTCATTTTCAACTGTTGAAAATTGAAGAAAATTGAATTTCAAACAGTTGAAAATTTAACTGCTCAAAATTGAAATGAATTAAAAATTTAATTTTCTTCAGTGTTCCACAGTTAATTATTGAACTGTTGAAAATACAGTTGTTGAAAGTTCAATATATAATTTTGTTTAATTTTCGACCGTTGAATGTCTAACTGTTGAGTATTTCAACTGTTGAAAATTAAAACGGCCTTTTTACTTGTCATTGAATCATGAGTTTTTTTTCTGTTTTTTAATTAAAGAAATTTCTAACCATTTTTATACTTAAAAAAAAATTGTTTGCAATCGACTATGTATCAAAGTAGCTTCTAAGATATTATAAATTCCAGAATATTCTTGAACCTTACAATTTAAGAATTGTCCGTGTATACTTGACCTCCATGGTGGTGCGGAAAAAAGTTCGTAGGCAACATAACGCCAGAATCACATACAAAGTTGTAGCGTGGGTTGGTTTAAATGGGGAACTTGATTTAAACGTGCCAACGCAACATAATGCAGTAGCCTCCGGTTGAGCACCACAACGCCCCGCCGAGCAGCGAGCTCAAGTTCGAGCGCCTTACAATAGGAAGGGTCAGTTGAGCCGTCAGGTATGGCACGGTACCCTGACATCGCCTTAAGCCTCAAAATATATCGCAAGATTTACAGAATCTCCAAGGAGTTCAAGGATTTCTAGAGATTTTAATGGATTTTAGAGAACTCTAACCAATAAGTTTAATGCAATTTATATCGAAGAGATTTGAAATAATTTCTACTTATTTTAACGGGTTCTCACGATTTCCAAAGATTTCAAGAGACTTCAAAGAATTTGGAAGATTTTAGATTATTTTGAAAATTGCAAGGGATTTAAATGGATTTCTAGAGAACTCTAAGAAACCAATTTAATTTTTTTATCTCAAGGGGTTTTTCACGGATTTCAACTAATTTCTGGCGAACTTTAGGGAATAAATGAAAATTTTATTTCAAAAGATTTCTACGAATTTCAACAATTTCATGATCTTAAGGGATTTCAAGATGAATAAATTATAGAAAATAGAATTTCAAGGGATTTCTTGCGAATAAAAATATTTCAAGGGATTTTCAAGTATTTTCAAGAATTTCACAAGATTTAAAGGATTTTTTACAAAACTTTAATGAATGGGTAGACTTAAATTTATCTTCCAGGGATTTCGAATAATTTCTACTATTTCTACTTATTTTACTATGATTTTACGATTTCTAATGATTTCAAAGGATTTCTACATATTTCAACAAATTTTAAGAGATTTGAGAATCTTTTTATAGATTTCGATTAAAGAGATCGATTTTCAATAAAAAATGGAATAATTATATTTTAAGTAGAAAAAGTTCATTTTCAACCAAAAAATGAATTGCTAAGTAGTTCAACTTTCAACCAAGCATATAATTATTAAAAATAAATGTCTTTTCTCATTTGAAACAATTAAAAGTATCAATTTAGTTATTTATTATGCACATACCAACAATTTGCTACTGTTTAAGCAATCAAAACTGATTGAACAATAGTTAGTTAGTTAGTTAGTTAGTTAGTTTTAATGCGGGTAGGAAGCCCATGAAGAGCTCCCCTGGCGCTCAAGCTATAAAACCTATTGTGCCACACCCTTACTTATTCACTCTCAGCAGTCGAATCGAGACCACTTGACGAAGCCCAGTATGTCGACCACTGATCGCGTGGCAATTTCCTCTGTTTTCATAAAATGGGCCCCGAGGGTCTGTTGCCTGAGCCTAGCTAATGCCGGGCACTGGCGTAATACATGCAGGGATATTTCGTCATCCCTGCCGCATTTCCTGCACTCTGTCGTGGGGTTATACCCCATTTCGTGCATATTATAGTTCAAGTGGCTGTGCCCTGTTAGGGTCCGTACCACTGTCCTTATATCTTTCTTGGGTAAACCCACGATTTCCCTAGCTCTGCCCATCCTATAAGTATACCCAGGATGGATTTCGCCTGACGGCAACCCTGGGTTTGTTCCCAGCATTCCCGGTGTTTTGTTCGGATCCATCTTTTAATGGCCATTTCGGCACAGCAAGACGCTATTCCCAGTACCGGTTCCGGTCCTATGTATTCGCTCGCTGCACCGCATTTCGCCAACTGGTCCGCCTTTTCGTTGCCCTTGATCCCTGTCTGACCAGGGACCCATATGAGAGCTACTTTGTTTTTTTATGCAAGTTGGTTTAATGCCTTTTTGCATTCCCAAACCAGTTCTGATGTTATGTCTGGTTTCCCTATTGCAGTTAGTGTCGCTTGGCTGTCCGAGCAGATCGTAATCTGTCTGCCAGCAGCGTTTTGCTCTATTAGTGTTTCACCACAGAGAAGGACGGCCAGGACCTCCGCTTGAAAGACAGTAGCGTGTCGCCCAAGTGTGATCCCTATCCCTTTCCCTCTCTTGCTGTCATAAATTCCTGCTCCTGACCCTCCATCTCCCCTGGAGCCATCTGTATACCAGATTTCCCCCTGGAGAAGCGGGTTACCATTTTCTTTCCACAAATCCCTACTTGGGATGCAGAAGCGGAAAGCTTTGGCGAAGTTGAAGCGTTTTGTTATTTTATCTTGCCTCATCTGTAGAATCGGCAGTGCGCTGATATCACTCGGGAGTCTAGTGTGTCTAGTCCCCGGAGTCCATCTATTTGCTCTTGCCAGGCGGCGAATCGCGTGTGCCGCTCTAGCGGTTATCGCAACATGTAGGGGTTCCTGACAGAGCATGAATCCTATCGCCGCTGTGGGCGCAGTCCTCATTGCTCCAGTCAAACCCCTAAATGCTAGCGTTTGTAATCTTCGCAGTCTGTCCTGCATTGTTTTAAGTTCCACCCGTGGCCACCAGACCACGGCCTCATGTAGAAACCTGGGTTTTAAGACAGCAGAGTAGAGCCATGCAAGCATTTTAGGCCGTAGCCCCCACGTCAACCCAAAGGCTCTCCTGCACATCCAAAAAGTCATGACAAATTTCCCGCATTGGGTCTCCAGGTGCTTTGCCCAGTTCAGCTTGCCATCCAGGATTACTATCAGATATTCAAATGAATCTGAAAACGTCAGCTTCCCACCACAGAATACAAGAGCGTCAACTGTCGGAACTTTATAATTTCTCGTGAAAATAACCAGACTGGTCTTTTCCGGATTTACCTTGAGCCCTGAGCTATCGCACTAGAGCTCTACAATGCGCAGCGCCGACCTTATAAGACCCATCAGCGTTTTCAGATGAGCCTCCCTGACCCCCGTGGGCAACCCCGCGGAGCTATCCCGCTTACTAGGCCTTCACCCCATCTGGTTTCGAGTCTTCTTCGGAGTAGCATGCTTCCTATCCAGCATACTAGCTGGTCCGGCACGCCACATCTCAAAGCCTCTTGACAGCTGACTTCTGGAGGAGTATTGCTGAAAGCACGCTCTATATCCAAGAAAGCGCCCACAGCATACCCCTTTTATTCCAACTGCTGCTCCAATTTTGCGACAACAGCATGAAGCGCAGTTTCTACCGAGCAACCTGCCTGGAAATCTTGCTGCCCTCTATGCAGCGAGGAGGCCAAGAGCACCTCATCCCTAATGTATCTCTCGACCAGCTTCTCCAGCGTCTTCAAGATAAAAGACGTTAGGCTGATTGGTCGGAAATCTTTGGCAGCAGAGTAACCCTTCCTCCTAGGTTTGGGTATGAAGGCTACTCTGCTAACCTTCCATGCCGATGGCACGTTTTCAAGGGCTATACTTGCCCTAAATAATTTCGTCAGAGAAGGGACCACTCAATCCACGCCTTTTTGTAAAGCGATGGATAAATGCCATCCGTCCCTGGTGACCTTTTTGTTATCAGCGACCTTATTGGCGAAATTCCAGTCGGCCCTTTCCACACCTTGGCCCCGGCCTTCCTCCTCTTGGTCGGTTCGGATTCGCGGGAAACCCGGGAAGTGAACTTCCATCAGGTGATTCAGCGTTGCTTCTTCATCTTCGGCCAACTCACCATTATTGAGCCCTCTGAGCCCGAGGCCAGCCTCCGGATTGTCGCCAGGATCTTGTGGAGCTTCGCTGTTTCCGCAATGTTTTCCGATTCCTCGCAGAAGCCCCTCCAGTCTCCCTGCTTATATGTACTTCCTTATTTTTTTAATGTATTCACACTGGGCCGTCTTATAGATGTCTCAGTCCGAAGTCAATTTAGTTCTATTTGCCCTTTTGCACAACATTCTTGTATTTTTACGGAGTTTCTCCAGGTGGGTGTTCCATCATTCTGCTACCTTCCTAGACTCGATTGTGCTTGTAGGGCAATTGTTCTAATATGATGTTGTCAGATCCCTTCGCAGAAAATCCGCGGCGTGCTCAAACTCATCAATGGTACCATAGCCTGTGGGGAATTCCGCAAGCCTCCCTTTGAGTTATTCTTTATATGAGTCCCAAAGTGCATTTCTGTGGGTTTCTGATATTAGAAAGAACTGGTTTACCTAGGGTTAATCGAAACACGATGTGTTACTGATCCAAAGGAGACTTCTCATCGTAGACTCTACAATCCTTCACCCTGCTCCTCAGTGCACCTGAACATAGAGTCAAATCTGTGCCGCTATGTATTCAATTAAATCTCTCCCTCTGAAATTAATGTTCGTGCTTCCCTACACCGTGTGGTGAGAGTTATCATCACAGCCCAACAGCAGCGGGATCTTGTTCTCTTGACAATACTGAATTAGAGCCTCCACCTCTCTGGGAGGTGGGGGCTTCTCGGCGTCGCCAGGGAAACAAGCTGAAGCCATAAATACCTCTAGCCTTTCTCCGTTACTGCGTTTTTTCGCGTGGCCCCTTATATATGGAGCCACATCCTGACAAGCCACAAATCCTTCTCCTGTATAACCAGGGTTTTTGGATTAGGGCAAGCCCTGTCCACACCACAGACGTACGTTTGGCTAAAACCGCCGAGGCGCCTTTGCTGTAGTGAAAATTAATCTGCGTAATGGAGATTCCCGTCTCAGTCATTGAAATGCTGGTTCGGGGTACCTCCTGACGCTTCTGGGACCCCTGCAGATTTCAGTTGGGTCACCCGGAAGGTAACCCTACTCGCCCCTAGATAGGGACGATAACCTAGAGCCGCAAGGGCTTTGATTGCAGATTCGGAAAGACCAACGAGTAAAATTCAGCCTCTCCCCTTCGACCTGGATCCCTGCCTGTCGGAAAACACCTTCCACGAATCAGTTCGTAGAGACGGGTTCTGGAAGCTCAGGCGCTTCAGAACGGTCGCTGGACTCTCGGCTTTGCCGCAAATCAGTACGTTCGCTCTGCGGTACCTTTGTAGACACACCGTCCCCTTGACTTCCAAGTTCAGACCTTCTTTAAGCCTGAACATTGGGGTTTTCTCCACAATCCGGACTCGCGACCAGATGTCTGCGGCCCCCACAACGATGGCCCCCGACCTAATAAAGATGTCGTTGAATCTGGAGGCACGTCCCTCGCGAGGTAACGCGTCAATCCCTTCTGAGATTTCATCCCTCTACCTGCCCAAATCTTCGAGAGTTAGACAGTTATCAGGATAACCCGACGAAACGACAATTCTCACCAGGGCGTTGTTAGCCATCTGCGCGAAAGTAAGGCCCTGTGTGACCAGAGCCTTCTGCAGCCACTGTCCCCTGTGAGGAGCTTAATCTTATAATTTCCAATCTCTTATGAGAGAGAGACTGGAATAAGTGGGAAAAGGACAACAAATATAGAAAATGTAGGATAATCAAATCGACCCCCTAAGATGGCCAGGTCGACTGTCCGAGGAGATCAAGTCGACTATCTGATATGAACAAATCAACCTTCTATGATTAGCGATTCTACCTTTCATAATGATCAGTTCCACCATCTCTCATGATCGGTTCGACTCTCTATGACGCTTGAGTCGACTTTTCGAGATGACCAAGTGGAAACTCTGAGATGATCGATTTGAACCTCATGTTTTAATCTTCTAGAGATAGTCGCTTTAGCCCTCTTCAAGGGCTGCCCTGTAGTTGTCCCTGCAATATAGTCTTTCTGTGAAAGAGATGAATTGTTAAAGAATGCAATATTAGATATTTCAAACAAAACAGATTTTGAATTTAAATCAAAAATAGTTGAAGTCAACCAAAAAAGACGAATTTCTAACAATATAGTTGAACCCTCAACTTGAAAGATGAATTTTCAACAGAAAAGTTTACTTCATAACCAGGAAATTTGATTTTAACCAGAGTTGGGTGGTAACTTGTTACAAGGAACTAAGTTACTCAAATGGTACGTTATTTGTAACTTTTAGAGTAACTTTGTTACTTTTTTAAAAAGGGACTTGTAGCGTAACTTAATTACGATTTTTAAGGTAACTCGGAACTTTAATTTTAATTACTTTGAAGTTACTTTGTTGTTTTTGTTTATTACGTCCTATTAAGAAAGGTTTATGAGTCAGTTACCGGTAGAAAATTAATCTCTTTTAGTTGAGGATTCACCTATTTTTTTGAAAATTTATCTTTTTTAGTTGAATTCAACTGTGATTGATTGCAAATTGAACCCTTTTTTGGTTTCAAATCGACTTTTTTGTTTCAAAATTGATCTCTTTTGGTAAAAAATATAATTTATTTTTGTTGAAAATTCCACTATTTTGATAGAGTATTAATCTGATTTGGTTGACGATTTAGCTATTTTGTTGAAAATTCGTCTTTTCTGGTTCAGTTCAACTGTGAATTCAACTATTTTGGTAGAAAGTTCAACTAGTTGGTTGAAAAACAATTAACATTTTTGTTGAAAATTCACCTTTTTTATTGGTAAAATGTTGATTTTGGTTGGAAAATTCTTTTTTTTCGTAAAAAAATTTCTGAAGAGGGTTCAGCTATTTTCTTGAAAACTTGTCTTTTCTGGTGAAAAATGAGACCACTTGTCTGAAAATTTACCTATTATATTGAAAATTCAGTTGTTTGATTAATGGTTCATGATTTTAGTTGAAAATTCATCTCTGGTTGAAAATCTAACTATTTTCTTTCTAATTCGTTTTTTTCTTTTGGAGGGTGGAAAATTCAAATATTTTTCTAGAAAATTCAACTATTTGGTTAAAACTTAATATTCATTAAAAAGGATCCCGGACACCTCTATGGAAAATATGGTTCCGGTCAAATTGGCTGAAACTGTGGTATAATGTAGTTTATAATATCGTGATCAAAAAAAGTCCTTAGACACTGGGTCCAAAAAACGCTAGGTTTCGAGATAGGAGGGACCAACTGTCACTTTTCATGGACGCGAGAGGAGTTCCACGGACCCTCGAGGAGATGTCATGAAATGACACATCACGTGACATGAAACATGAAACATGACATATCATGACATGACATGGCAAATGACATGACATATGACACGACATGACATAACATGACACGAAATGAAACATAATGTTACATGAAATGGCATGACATGACACATAGCATGACAAATTACACATGAGATGACATGGCATCACATGATACAACACATGACATGACATGCCATGACATGACATTTCATGTCGTGTTATGTGTCATGTCATGTATCATATGTCATGCCATGTCTCATGTCATATTTTGTCATTTCACGTCATTTTATGTCATGTCTCGTGGCATGTCACACATGTCATGATATGTTACATGAAATGGCACATAACATGACATGACATGACAAATGGCATGACAGTACATATGATATGACATTTTATATGACATATGACATATGACATATGACATATGACATATGACATTACACATAACACAGCACATGACACAGCACATAACAAGATATGACAGATCACATAACAAGATATTATATGACACATCACATAACAAGATATAACATGACACATCACATAACATGCCATGACACATGGCATGACATGACATAACACATGACACATGAACTGATATGACATAAACATATGTCATGTCGTGTGTCAATTCGTATGTCATGTCGCGTGTCATGTCACGTGTCATCTCATATGTCATGTCAACTGTCATGTCATGTGTCATGTCATCTGTCATGTCGTCTGTCATGTTTAATGTCATGTGATGTGTCATGTCATGCCATGTCATGTAATGTATCATATCATGCCATGTCATGTGTCATGTCATGTGACGTGTCATTTTCATGTCATCTCATGCCATATCATGATATGTGTCATGTGCCATCTCATGTCATGTGTCATGTCACATGTTACATATCATGTCATCTGTCATATCATGTCATGTCATCTATCATGACATAACATGACATAACAGGACACATGACCTATGAGTCGACATGACATGCCACAAGACATATGACATGACAAATGTGTTTTGCGTCATGCCATGCCATTTCATGTAACGTCAAGTGTCATGTCAAGTGTCATGTCATGTGTCATGTCATGTGTCATGTCATGTGTCATGTCATGTGATATATCATTTCATGCTATGTCCTCAAAGGTCCGTGGACCTCCTCTCGTGTCCATGAAAAGTGACGTTTGGACCCAGTGTCCTAGGACTTTATTTGATCAGGATATTATAAACTACATTATACCACAGTTTCAGCTAATTTGACCGGGACCATATTTTCCATAGATGTGTGCGGGGTCCTTTATCTTTCAAAGTTGAAGTTTCAACCATTTGGTTGAAAATACATGTATTTTGTTAAAAATTGGTCTTTTTTATAGAAAACTAATCTTTTTGGTTGAAAAGTCATCTTTTTGTTGGAAATTCTTTCTTTTTTTTTTGTTAAAAATTAAATTTTTAATTTAAAAGTTCATGATTCGATTTTTTTAATTGACTCTTCTTAGTTGTAAATTTAAACTTACTGGTTCAAAATTCGTGTATTTTGTTGAAAATTCCTAGTTTACGGTAGAAAATTAATTTTCTGGGTTGAAATTCATTTCTGTTTTTGAAAAGTGAATTGCACTGTTAAATATTTGTCTTTAAAGTTAAGGATTCAACTATTTTGTTTAAAATTTGCTGTTCTTGATTGACTTTAACTGTTTTTTATTTAACCCCAACTGTCTGATTTTTTTCAATTCTCTACGTTTTTTCTTTCAAGTATTTTTTTTCGAATAGTTAAATTATCACTGAGGCTATTGATATTTTTTTTTTCCTATTTTGTATTGTTTCAACATCACCCATGATTTTTTCCAACCAAAAATATCTGAAGGTGTATTTGGAGGTGTGACCAGGGTTAAATTTAAAATCAGTTTCGTTTGAAATATCAAATATTATATGTTTCGTTAAAAATTCATCTCTTTCTGTTCAAAATTACTCTAATGTATAGAATTCCTGAAAATAAAACAAGAATTCAACGATCAGATTTGGACAAACACCACGAAATGCTCCTATTGCAATTCCTCAAAACAAAAAAAATTTGTTTCTTTGCACAAAGATAAAAAAGAGGAAAGAAAAATGAGAAGGCAACCAACCAAATCCCTTTCCTTCTCTTTTTTATTTCTTTCGTCTTTTTTATTTTTATTATTATCAAATCACAATATGAAAGCATGCACAATATTTACCAACGGTGTGAGCACCAAAAAGTTGGTAAATATTGTGGATGCTTTCATATTGTGATTTTATAACAATAAAAATAAAACAGAAAAAAACTGAGAAGGAAAGGGATTTGGTTGGTTGCCTTCTCATTTTTCTTTCCCCTTTTTTACTTTTGTGCAAGGAAACAATTTTTTTTGTTTTTAGGAATTGCAATAGGAGCATTTTGTGGTGTTTGTCCAAATTTGATCGTAGAATTCTTGTTTCAATTTCAGCAATTCTATACATTAACTTGATTATTGGACGTTAAATGGGATTTTGAATTTGATTTTAGTCTACTTTAAAATTCTTAAACTTTAAAATTACTCTTTTCTGTACGAAAAAAAATCTTGTTAAAAACCCATTTTTTTAGTTCAGATTCTCTTTGTTAAAAAATTTAACTATTTTGTTGAAAAATCGTTGTTTCTTAGTTGAAAATTTATTTCTCAACTCAAAATTGAACTATTTTACTCAAAAAATATCCCAGTAGTTTTTTCAATCATTTTTAATTGTGAGCTTCTTCATATATTTAAGAAGACGAGAAAAATAAAGTTATAGAGAAAAACTTAGAATATATAAGATTTATGGGAGAATTTAGGATCATTTAGGAATTATTTGAATAAATTAGTTTTAAGTTTTTCATGTTTAAAAAGATATCAAAACAGGAACTGGAAGATTAAAGATGTTTTTATTAAATTTGAAGGATTTTTAAAAATGTCCACAGGACTGATTTATTTCAAAAGACATGTAGTAAGTTTAAGTTATTTTAAAGATATTTTGAAGTTTTTAAATACAACAATAAATTGTAAACCATATTTAGATTGTTGAATATTTCAAACAAAAAGTTTGAAAGTCTTTAGAATCACGAAAGCTTCCAAAAATTTTAACAGGGTATTTCCAACGATTAAAAAGAATTTTGAAAGTTTTTTTGAAATACTCTGTAAAAGCTATAACTTTATAAGAAAAATTGGTTAAGATTTCTAGAAAAAATAAGAATAATTTTTCATGGAAAGCATGACCTTTAAGAGATTAATTCAAGCAATTTCATAAGCTTTTCAAAACTTTCGACAAATAAGTTACGAGAGTTTAGGAACTTTTTTTAGATTTGCAGAATTTTTTAAAAACTCTAAGCAAATTCGAGTCACTTCAAAAGATATGTAGAAGGTTTGAAAAAAATTAAACATAACTTTAAATTTTTAAAAGATTAAAAAATAGTTCGAACAATGTGTAGATTTTTGAATGTTTAAAAAAAAGAAGCTGTTTATAAATTTTGAAATGTTTGAAGCGTTAGTGAAAAATTAAAATTTGAAAAAATAAAACCTTTATGATCTTGTTTTCGAAAAATCACGAAACTCTGCCCATTTCGTGCGTTTGATAATTCAATAAACAATGGAACTATATAACTCTAAGGAATGTATGCAAGGAAAAATATTTCATATTTTCCGTTGTTATTGAAAAGTTAATATTTAAAAAAAAAAAAAAATTTTTAACTAATTTTTGAAAATTCCAAACCTTGACCAAAATTATGAGTTGAAAAGTCTACTAGGAAATTTTGTTGTTAAGAATTCAGCTTTTTTTTCTTCAAAGACTAATCTCATTTTGTAAAAATTTCATATTTTTCCGATAAAAACGCAACTTTTAACCATTTGGTTGAAAGTTGAATGATTTTGTTACATTAACGGTAAATTTAACTATTGTATTTTTTTATTGAAAATTGATCGTTTTCAGTTGAAAGTTCAACGATTTGGTTAAAAATGTATGTATTTTATTGAAATTTCGTCTTTTTTGTGGAAAATGATTCTTCTTGATTGAAAATTCAATTACTATTAGTTACTTGAAATTTGAACTTCTTTGTTAAAATTCATAATATTATTTGAAGTTCATCTCTCTGGTTGCAAATTTAATTATTTCGTTGAAATTTTTTTTTATCAGTTTTCTAATTGAAAATTTGATTATTCTATTTTTGGTTTAGAATTGATCATTTTTTCTTCAAATTTTAACCATTTGGTAAAAAAATGAATGTATTCTATTGTAATTTCATCTTTTTAGTTTAGAAATTAAACATCTATGTTGAAAATAAATCTTTGTACGTGGAGAAATATTTCTTGATATTTCTCCGTGTTATTGAAAAGTTAAAAATTTTGATTTTTTAAATATTTGTCAACTTGTTTAAAAAAAAATGCGAATCTCTACGACAATCGTGAGTTTGATAATTCAGTAAACAATAAAACTATATACCATAAAAATGTGTGCTCACTAAAAAATATTTCCTCATATCTTCCAGCGTTATTGAAAAGTTCAAAGTTAAAAAAATTAAAACTTTTTGAAATACTTTTGGTAAAACTTAAAACTTCAACCGAAATCATGATTCAATCATGTTCAGTTGAAGTCTACTATTAAATTTTTTCTTAAGAATTCATCTTTTTTCTTTTAAATTTCATCTCTTTTTGTAGAAAATTTCGTATCTGAACTATCCCATTTGTGGTTGAAGATTTATCTTTTTTTTTAGTTCAAAGTTCGACTATTTGGTTAAAAATTAACTTTTTTTTGTCGAGGAGGTTAAAAAATTTTGTTCTAAATTCGTTTTTATCTGCAAACATAGCTATTTCATTTTTCGTTGTAAATTTTTCCTTTACGAGTTAAAAATTCAAATATTTGGTACCAAAATTCATGCATTGTTGAAAATTCGTGTTTTTATTAGATAATACATTTCTTTCTTTGAAAATTAATCTTTCGAGTTAAAAATTAATCGTTTTATCTATAAATGTAGCTATTTAATTTCTGGTTCTAAATTTTTCCTTTACCAGTTGAAAATTCAACTATTTGGTTGATAATTAATGTATTTTGTTGACAATTTGTCTTTTTTAGTAAAAAATCTATTTTATTTTTGTTTGCATATTATCTTTTCTAATTGAAAATTCAGTTCTTTTCGGGTTAACAATTCCAAATTTTGAATGATAAAAATGAAACTGTTTGATTGAAAATGAATCTGTGTTAGCCGAGGACTCAACTTTTTTTTCAAATTTGTCTTCTTTGTTCAATTTAACTGTTTTGGATATAAAATAAAGATCTTTCCTTAGTTAAAGTATCATTTATATATATATATATATATATATATATATATATATATATATATATATTTATATATATACATTTTCCGTTCAAAATTGTGAAATTTACAAATTAGTTGGTGACTAGAATCTGGTTTTGGAACGAGTGTTTTGGTCAAGATTCTAAAATAAAAACGCGACCTGAATTTTGGGAAAATTCAACAAATCCACCTAAATTTTCAAAATTTTATTATATTTTTATTTTTTTTTTATTCAAGTGAAAAATTTCACTTAGATTTTGAAATTTTTGTTAATGTGGTAGATTTACATAAAACTCAGTACGAGGGGGGTGTTCATGGCAGAGCACACAGACTTAGAATCAAAATTGGAAAATTCAAACATTTTACTCAAATTGTGAAAATTATATAATTGTAGTAGATTTCTATGAAACTCAGTAAGGGTTTTTCGGGGAACACAACACAAAATTGACGTCAAAATTCAGAAATTTTACTCAAATTTTGAAAATTATATTAACTTGGTAGATTTCTATGAAAGTAAGTACGTGGAGGGTTTTCGGGGCGCAGAGCAAAAACCTAGGGGCAAAATTCAAAAATTCAAAAATTTCTCCAAAATTTTGAAAATTTTATCAATTCGGTAGATTTATGTGAAACTCGGTACGAGGGAAGTATTCGTCCCTCGCTAAAAACATGAATTTGGGGTGAAATGAAAAAATCAAAAATTCCTTCTCAAATTTCAAAAATTTTAAAAGAATCAAAGAATTTTATTGAATCTCTAAGGATTTCAAAGAATTCCAAAGGATGTTTTTTAAAACTCTAATAAATGAGTTGACTATAATTTATCTTACAGAGATTTCAAATAATTTCTACTTATTCCTACTCATTTAACTATATTTCTACGATTTCTAAAGATTTGAAAGGATTTCTATGGATTTTAACAGATTTGAAGAGATTTTAAAGTATTTTAATGGATTTCGATGAAAGAGATCGATTTTCAATAAAAATTATCAAT
>CAKNYM010041108.1:0-11189 GCA_932195095.1 Andricus curvator
AAACATTTAGAAATTTTAGTGAAGGGTATAGTAGAGCAGATTTTCAACATTTTACATAGATTAAAAATAATGCAATGATTTCCAATGAATACAACAGATTTCCGAAAGATGTAACAAATATTTCTAAAGTTTCATAAACATTTCGTAATGATTGTAAAAGAATACAAAAATTCCAAAGATGTCGAAAAGGGTACAGTACACCACATTTCGAAGATTTAAAAACATTGCAAAGATATCAAACGATTTCATATATTCCAGTGATTTCAAACGAATATGAAAGACTTCACAAATATTTCAAAGATTTCATAAAATGTTAATAAACATTTGAAAAGAACACGAAAATTAAAAAGGAAATTCTGTTACTTTGTTTTTTACAAAATGGCCTCCTTTCAGCTAATTTTACTGTACTCTATATGTACATAGAGTACAGTCAAATAAGCTGAGAGGAGGCCATTTTGTAGAAAAAAGTAGCAGAATTTCATTTTTATTTCAACTACTACACGTGCTATAAGTTGTTCTCATGAGGAAACGAAGAAGCGCAATGAAATTTCAAATTTAAATATATGGTTGGAACATTAAAATTTGAAACATTTTTCACAAGCTCTCAGGGTCAAAATACTAAGCGCTTGACTTCTATAACCGGTTATTGCAGACAGCCCCTGAGTTGTGCAAACATGCAAAGTGTGTGTCTAATGCGAATCAATCTGGTATTTTCGGAGGAAATTGGGCGACACATATTATGGATATCTTGCATGTTTGTATAATCTGCCCGTTTATACAGAGAGCTTCTATTATATATATATATAGTCTACTACTTTCGGAGTAAGTTTGCCACCCACCCAACCTTTTGGAAATTTACCCACTCCTTTGGGTAGGGGCCCCTAGTTTTTGTATCCGGTATGTTCGCCCTTGAATGAATGAATGTGGGTCACAGTGGGCGCTTCATAACCGGCAGACTTGGTTCGTAGTGTTTCCATTTCCCGCTAGGGGCGCGCAAAAGAAATTCCTAGCACGAGAACTGCTTTACCTGCTCCCTGCTTCGCTTAATAGTAGAACACTGTACCACAACACGTAATTTTTCTTATTTTCATTGTTACATGAAAAATAGATTTTTTTTCGATAAAATCGAGCTGTACCGAGAGTCTGTATACCCTTTAGATCATTTATAGAAAAAATCAGATAAAATGGCTTCGCCGTTTGGCCTGAATCCATTTTCTACGATTTACACTCGATTTCCAGGGCCCTTAACTGTTTTTTAGTTGCGCGTGGCTACACCGATTACAGTTTTGAGTCGGGTAAATTACCCTGGTTACGTACGGTAATATTGGTAAGTTACCGGGTAACTTACCCGAGGTTCGTTCTCGGCGAGAATTTATGAGAATTTATTTTTTTCTCCTTCCAAACTTCCGTGAAGCGCATTTCTAACAACTACAACTTAGCTTTCATTATCCATTTTCTGAATGGATAAATAATAATAAATCCATTTGCTAAATTATTTTTATCTTCAAAATGCAAGTACAAAACGACATTCTTATTGCGTCCAGCCATTTCCATTTAGAAAAATTTTGATTTAAATACTACTTAAAATGGTGAGAAGTTCCTCGTGTTTAAGAAAATTAATATATTTTTAACCTTTACCTTTATTGTTCAGGTTTGTCGATATGAATCGTGCCTGGCTAGAAGTACTGTGATTTTCAATATACTGTTTAAAATAATAGTAGGAATTGCCTGAATGCAATCAAATATTTTTTATTTAGTGAACCAAAGAAAAATTTCGAAAAAATATAGAAACTGCGGTATTACTGTATTCAGCTTTTTTTTAAATGCGTAGAGGTGCTAAGAACACCTTATCTTCAGTTTAAAAATATCACATTATTTAGTTTAAATAAAAAACTTTACTGAATGTTACATATTTGAACAGTTTTTGAAATAAATAATTATTGCTTATTTGATTCAATTATTTCAATTACTTATATTTATTCAAATGTAATCATTTTATTTTTTGAAGTTTTTGCAATATTGTAAGGAGTGTTCTGGAAATTTTCTAAATTTATTATTTTAATGCTCACAAAGTTTTCATATTTTAAATGTACCTAAATGGGCGCTGTTTATACTTTATTCTATAAGCACCAATATTATCTAATTAGGACAGAAAAGTGTGGCGACAAATAGTTTGTAAACAGAGTGACAGTAGAATGAATGACGCCTGAAACAAAGATCTTGGATACTAATGGGCCCAAGTGGAGAACCATACATAACAATTTTGTGAGGCTCTTCACTTGGGGTGATCGCTAGAAAGATTGATCAGCAACCTGGGTCGGAGCAGTGTTGCGGAATAAACGTGTCATTTAAATAAATAACACGAGAATTCCAGATCAATCTAAAATATATATACCTAACACTTATATACCTATCTACCTCATACCTATATACCTACCTACCTTATACCTATATACCCATATGCACACTATTATTCTCCAACCGAGCAAGTCACGCCTACCCCGAAAGGGAAATGGCTTAATGGTATAATAATAATAATGAATTTTTTAGATGTTAAGCGGTGGTCGACCACTGTGAATGAATATTCAAGATGTTATAGTTAATTTTCAAACATTTGGTGTATTATTTATAATAACAAAATATTGAAAAAATATACCAAATGATCGAAAATAAACTATAACATTGAGAACATTATCTAAATACTTTTTAAAATAACAAAAAAGCATTATAATTGAATATTCTCATAAATTCTCGATAAATTCTCGAAGCTTCGGTAACATACCGGTATGTTACCGGTAATATTACCCGATTTTAAATTACCGAGAATTTAAAAACTCTAAGACCGATGGGCCGATGGCACGAGATATAGTTCGAGGAACGAATTGTAGACGGCGCTCCCGGCGAAAATTGCCCGATCCCCCCATTCCTCACAACCCGCACATTGCGCCCACAAACTCCTTTGCCCCCGCACTCTTCTCCCAAACAACAAGTCAATCGAATGCCGATACTCAGTCGGTACATACTTGAAAATATAAAATAAAAATTTATATATCAAAGATTTTTTAAATTATTATTTTCAATTATTCGAATAAATTGCACATTAAGGAAATGTGTGGAAGATAAGCTCTTGAATTTAATTAAAATGTAATTGTCTCGTAATAAATATTTTCAGCTGCTACATTTTTTATGGAAAAGATTATTTATATTGCAATTAAAATTAACTGTTCATGAATAATGCAAGTAACCAATTTTCAATAGTAACTCATAATTATTAACCTTGTGATTGTATTACTCACATTTTTTTAAATACACTATTATTTGACTAAAGTCAATTTTTGTAATAATGCAGAAAATTGTTCTTTTGAAAAAGGGGCAGTAGAAATTCTACTAAATGAAACTCTATTTTTGCAAATTCTTCACCGATAATTCTACAGGCGAAAACTCTGTACAGAAGCATATTTATTAAACAAATTAAAGGTTTTAAATGTAAACTCAAGACGGTAAAATCACACACCGTAAATTTGTACGCAAAATAATTGAAATTTTCAAAGAATTATGTATTTAAATTTTTTTTTATTGTCTAGAGTTTATTTAAATTCACAAAATTTAAAGTATTATTTTGTATAGAATTTTACGGTGTAGGATTCATAACCATATTGAGTTGAAATTGAAAATAATCAATTTATTTAATAAATATGATTTTACTATTAGTCAACTGATTACCAGTAACAATAATCGAATAATGCGAAAATTTAACTTTTTGGTTGAAAATTAACGTTTTTGTAACAAAATCATATTTTTGTCTTGGAAATTCCATAATCTTTTTGCTGGAGAATTCATCATTTTTGTTGAAAATTGAACGACTTTGCTTGAAAGTTGAACTAGTTTGTTAAGAATTCATATTCTTAAAGATTCACCTCCTTTGGTTGTCAATTTAACTATTCCATTTTTAGAAAATTAATCTTCTGGGTTAAAAAGTCTTCTTTTGGATTGAACTCTTGGTGAAATTTTTTTTTTTAACAATTTATCACTTTAATTGAAGATTTATCTCTTTGGTTGAAAATGTAACTATTTTGTTGACAATTCGTTTTTTTTCGTTCAAAATTTATTTTCTTATCTAAAAATTGCACTTATCCATTTTTTGTTAGAAATTTATCTTTATAAGTTGAAAATTCAACTTCTTGGTATTTTCATGGATTTTGTTGAAAATTCGTCTTTATGGTCGAAAATTAATCTTTTTGTTATTAATTCATCCTTTTTGATTAAAAATGTAACTTTTTGAGTCAAAATTAGTCTTTTTTGGTTAAGAATTCAACAATTTGAAAGAAAATTAAAGTATTCGGTTGAAAATTAACTTTTTTGTTAAAAATGTATATTTTGGTTGAGATTTAACACTATTTTTATGAAAATTTAACTTTTTGGTAGAAAATTAATTCTTTGGTTAAAAAATCATATTTTCGTGTTGAAAGTTAATGTATTTTGTTGGAAATTCATGTTTGTTAAAAATTCATATTTTTTCAAGATTCACCTCTTTGGTTTAAAATTTAACTTTTTTTGTTGAAAATTCGATTTTTTTGTTAAAAATTAGTTTTTTTATCTGCAAATTGCACTTATCCGTTGCTGGTTAGAAATGTACCCTTTATAAGTTGAAAATTCAACTACTTGGTAGAAAATTCAAGTATTTTGTTGAAAATTCGTCTTCCTGATAAGAAAATTATTCTTGTTTGCTGAAAATTCAATATATATTTCGACTTGAAATCTTAGGAATTAAAAGTGTTTTAATATTGCATTCAATATGGTATTTACATTAATAATTGTATTTGAAAGAATTTATTCCTCCATATCATTACCCTATTTTCGTGAAAAATGACCCTATTTAATGTCTAAACGTGAGTTTTACATAAGGGCTAATTACGAGGGGTTATATTAGTTGTCGGGCGATAGCGTAAATTACTAATTTGAGAAAATAAAAGACCCTGTGATCCTATTCTTCACCTTCTTACCTAAAAACGAGCTACATAAAATGTGAACCCGCAAAACCGAGAAAGACATATGTATTTCTTGATTTACTTCAAGATTGTTGCTGGTATTTGAAAATTATTTCAATAAAAGTTGTCCATCTCTATGAAGTACATAATTTTGGTTCTATCAATTTGTTTACCTTTACTTATTAGAGGACTCTATGAAAAAAATTTATCACCATGTTTAAACCCTTAAAACCCCTAATTGGATATAGTTTTTCTGTGTTATCACAAAAGTTACACAAAATTTAATTTAAAGAAACAAATCAAATTTAAGTTTTTCAATCCTTGGTCGGAAATTTTGCACAAGTACGAAAATGTAGAACTACTCATATTTTTACAGGAAAATACCAATTAATATAATAATTTTAAGAAAGCTAAGAAACTCAGGTGTCCGTTTTAATCGAGGAAAAAAATTCCCGGGTATTTCCCGGTTCGCAAAAAATTATTGAATTCTTTTTAATTCTTTGGAATTCTTTCGATTAATTTTAGTTTCCGAATTTGTATTTGGGGCCATGTTACCGATGAGACATTTAATTATACTTCAACTTCTCACTTATAACGTTCTAAAAAAATAAACATAGTTATACTACTGACATATAATCTACTAGGATTATTCACAAAAATATATATCTTACAAGGGAGTGCCCGGTAGTGTGTTTTCTGTGTGGATTAATAATTTTTGTAAATAAAGATCATGGCTCCAAAGTAAAATTTGGAAATACCTAGGCCCAAATATTTGACTTATTATTTATTAAAATGTTTATATATTCAATTCTCTTACAAACTTTTACTCAAGTATGCAAAAATAAACATTTTAAATGTTCTTTTCTTAAGGAAAAACAGTTCGCTTTTTCGAACTTGTTTCGCAAACAAATTCATTTTCTATGAATGTTATTAATTTAATAAATTTGTTTAAATTTCGCAAACATATTCAAAATCAGAATATAAATGGAATAACAATAATAAAATAATATAAAAATATGAATTATTGATAAATAAATTAATTAATTTATGCAAAAGATTTTGTGGGAAAAAAGACAATATTTCGAAGAAGTGAGTCTTTCATTGAAAAAAGCATTTAAAATATTAATTTTTGCATAGATTAAAAAAATTATTAGAAGGGAATCGACTATATTGATATTTTTTCTGATACAAATATTTTAAAAACTGGAAAAAACTACACGCAGCGGAAATAATTTCCGCTGCGAACCTTACCTTTCCGCCCCGAACCTTACGTCATGGTCCTGAAATTCGGGATGATTTAAGCCAATATTTGTTATAAGTTTGGCTAGTCGTCCCGAAATTTCGGGATGACTAGTCTTGGAAGGATGTTTTCTCAAAACTGGCCAAATATTGGGTCCTAGGACTTTCACAATTTTACTTTGGGGTCATGATAACATAAAAACCGTTTAAGATCATTCTTGTCAACGACACACAATTTTTTTTTTTGTAATATCATAATCGAAGCCTTAGATGCTGAGATGCACCCTATAAGCTTTATAGTTCATACTGCTTTTGATTTGTTTGGGATTCTTTGAATTCTTTGAATTAATTATAAACTGTTTGGATTTCTCTGAAGTTTTGAATTCTGATGGAGATAAAAATTGCATGTGGTTAACTCCTCTCGAATATTTAATGTTTTAATTAAATTCTGATTAAATTAAAATTTCGTATTCTTGTAAATTTTCTATTTAATATAATTCCTATTTTAATATAGTTCAAGATTTTTTTGAAAAATCTGTCATTTCTTCTTATAATATCTTATAGATTTTTCTATTAAAGAATAAATCTTATTCAAGATTCCTTGCTTAAAACTAAGTAAGACTTAACATTTTTATTTTCAATTAAATAAGACTCTAATACTTTCAGTAGAAATAGACTTGTAGAAATAAAACCACTCTATTTTCATTGAAAGTATCAGACTCATATTTAATTGAAAATAAAAGTTTTAGATCTTACTTATTTTTAAACGATGAAACTTGAATAATATTTATTCTTTAATAGAAAAATCTACAAGATATTATAAGGACAAACGTCGGGTCTTTCAAATAACATATTGAACTATATTAAAATAGAAATTATATTAAATACAAAATTGAGAAGAATAAAAATAAAAATTTAAATCTGCAGAACAATTGAGCGACATATTAGTGACAGAATATTGGGGAAATTTAAACCGTTGTTATGTGTACTAAAATTTCAGTACCAATACCCTGAACTTTTTTCGGAATCGATAGACATACAGCAAAGATATATAATATCTTTGCATACACTTTAGTTATTCGCGCTAAAAAAATATTTAAAAAATTTCTTGTTTGCAGAGTTTTTAAATTTTTTAAAGTTAAAACTTTTTTACATACCTAGAGGTCAAAAAAGTATCCATTTTTTTCGGGTTTTAAACAGTTATTTTCTAAGAGATAATTTCTAATTGGTTCGTTTTCCCGTCACCAAAATGCACTAGAAAAAAAATCGTCAATACCCAGGAATCAAAATTGGATATACAGGGAATTTTAAAATTTTTTATTTTGGTATTTAATGAGATAAGATAAATAAGAATTTGTGGTTTAAAAAATGTTTGTATAATTAATTTTTTTTAAATAAATACAGTAGGAAAATCGACAAGATCCAGGAGTCGAAATTAGAACTGCAGCAAATTTTCAAATTTTGGAATTTGATATGTAATACCAAATTGTATGTAATTTGCCAATTTTTTCTCTAGTGTTTTTTCATACTTAAAAATTCCACGCATACTTGAAAAAATTATAAAACCACAAGTGAAGAAAATAATTCTATGAAATAGCAAATTCCAAATTCTGAAAATTTGCTGTACTTCTAGGGACAACTTTAAAATCCCCAAAAATAACATTCTTGACACTGTAAAATTCCCGTATAATAAAATTCCAAAAACGATGAAAGTCCCGAATTGGAATATTCCCGAAGAGTTTATAATATTACCGAATTTAAAAATTCCCTTAATTATTAAACTGTAGAATTTTAATAATTAAAAAAAATAGTTTTTTAACAAATATTATTTATTTATTAAAAATACGATAATAAAATATTTTTCTATTAAAGGAATTTTTGTTTAATATTTAAATTTCTATTGAATTATTGTTTTAAGTTAAAATAAAAATCGTATAAACAAAATGTAAAAACACGTGCGTCTCAAACAAAAATTTTTAATTAACAATTCGATTTTTGAAAACATTTTTGCTGCAATTTAAAAAAAATACTATGTACATTTGCAACCAAAAATTTTTATCCAGAAATATATATATATATATATATATATTTCAATTATTGTCATTTTGAATTTAAACAATATATTTTTGAAACTTTAAACTTGAAAAAAGTTTTTTCTCTTGTATAAATATTTGATTATTTTAATTAAAAAAAATATTTATTAAAGAACAGTTTTTTCAGCCCTGATTTATCTCGAAATTTCTTCTTAGTTTTTCTTTTTAAATTAAAAATTCGATTTTCGAGAACGTTTTTGCTCATTTTTTGGAAAGACTATGTACAAAAAACCTGTCCCAAGCTTCAGATTTGCAAACATTCTATACATTCTCAAATGCACTCAAATTTCGGTTCAGTCTAGTAATGAAAATTAAACTTCAAAGTAAAAAAAATTATAATTTAAAAAATCTTATCTATCATTTATAGAAACATGAACGTATTAGAAATTATAATAATATTTAACAAAAATATAAACATAATTATTTTTGTGAGGGTATTACTCTCAAAATTCAGTTTATTTATATATCATTGCTTCTGTCATTATTAATTTTTAATTATCTATTCCAAATATGTATTTTCGGTGTGCCCAGACGTTGCACTATTTATTATTATATTCGGAAGTGTGGTGTTTATGTGTCAAACTTTTCTAACCTAACAAAAAAATCTTTCAACTGCTTTACCGTCATATTTTACGAAGAATGAGAAAACCAGCGCTCGACATGGCAGAAAATGTGATGTCCTATATATTAGAGATCCTAAAGGGAGAGTTCACACACGAGGTACTGCAATTCTGATTGATGCCGCTGTACCGGAACTAGTTGACCTTTTATGAATTTTGATTGGCTTGAGTTGGCGCAATTTTCAAATCACAATTTTATTTGCAAAAAGATTTAATACAGAATAGAAACAACACTCAACTCATGAACATTATAAATTATTGGGGAGGATAGTTATTAAGGTTAGGGAAGAATAATATTTAATTTGAAACACATATAATACTTCAAAAATTTCATAAACAAATGGATTAATAAAAAAAAAACACTATTCAAACTTTTCGCGCCCTATGAAAATATCAAAGTTCCGGTACAGCGGCGAACGTTGGAAGGGGAAACGTGTCTCAACCAGTCCTATGCATCGCCCCCACTCTTTCTGTTCTCTTTGCATCCGGAGGGGTATCGTAGTTCAAATAAATCCAACAGCTGGCGCTCCGATCAGGTAAGCTTGTTTTTGTATTGTTATGTATTGGCAAAAACGGCAAAAACGGTAAATATCCTGTTGAAAGTGATTTCTATGATAGAAATGGGTAAAATTTACAATATAAATTATATAAATTAATTAAAAATAATAAGAGTGAATTATTTATTGTGTTATTGAAAGTTTGTGAGTATTATTAGTGCGAAATCATGGGATTAAAATGTGTAGCTTCGGGCTGTACGTCAGGCTATGACAGCAATTCGGAGCAGTGTCATTTATTTATCGTGATTGTGCCAAAAGATCCCAAAACAATTGAAGTTAAAGGTCCGGATGGAAGTGTAATGTCCATGATATGTTAATTTCGTTTCTTATAATTTTTACATTCTCATCATAATGAGAAAGTATTGGTTTTATGTGAAAAATGACTTTCGCGGATTCCATCAAATGTCGACGTTTTGAGGCCCCCTGAGTCAGAAAAAATGGTTTTTACGTCGGTGTCTGTCTGTCTGTCGTTGTCGTCGTCGTCGTCGTCGTCTGTATATCGGATAACTTTTGAAAGACTAATCGGATTAGATTGTGCTTTGACACACAGTTTCAGGGGGCGAAAAGAGGAATCGAGTTCGTTAACCAGCCATTTTGGATGAAAATTCAAAAAGTTAGAGCATTTTCAAAAATTTTTAGACCACTTTTTTCCAAAATTCAAAATTATATGTGCGGGCGCTTATAGTACTCGAAAATCTAAACAATTTATCCTGACGACTTTTTTTGATAAAAAGAAAATTGTCCGAGTTACAGCATTTTCAAAATCCCCCAAAAAAAGCGAAAAGTAACATTTTCGGCCAAACAACGCACGATACGAAAAAAAGTCAAGATAGGAAAAGTGTTTCTTTTCGCACGTCCTACAAGATTATCATAACGACTTTTTGAATTTTCTTGAAAAATCGAAAATTCATATTTTTATTGCACAAGAAATAATGAAAAATCAAAAAAATCAATTTCACGGTCAAACTATGCAAGATACGACAAATCATGACTGGACTAAAATTGTGCATTCAAAAAAGATCTACACATTTCTCATGAGTCACTTTTTGATAGGATGTGTAGTTTTTGTTTTATTCGTAAAAAATAACATTAACAGTGAAAAACTCGGCCCGATAAGCGGGCACATTCAGAATGCGTTTTGATCTTTGTTTACTAAAATAATTTCTGTGAAAGAATTCGACTATTACATTTATATTTCAAGAACTATGTTCCAAATAGACGAAATGAATATATATATATTTAAAAAAAAAAAAAAAAAGAGTTATTGGTTCCTCGTTTAGAGGTGGGCCGAGAATGCGCAGATGGAAACATATGAACTCCTATCTAATACAACGCTGCTGAAGGCTGGTGACCTTCTCAGTATAAAACATCAACCAATTGCGACTCTCTCGGTTTCCATTCCTTGTCCTCGCCCCCCCCCCTCCCCCCGTAACAGAAGTTTTGGTGGGACTGACGTAAGAACTGGACTCTCCACTATACGACGAATCACTACTTAACTTGGGCCTGATTTCGACTCGCACAACAAATTTCGCGCATAAAGGTGGTAGTTGGGTGTACAATCTAAACATGAATAATACAAACAATAAAGTAGCCTCGGAGTGGACTGAAACTTTGATTGAGGTTTTGAAATATGGTCAGGAGTAGATAGGGAATCACATGGTAGTCAAGGGGTCGGTTTGATTATGAATGAAA
>CAKNYM010041114.1:0-56921 GCA_932195095.1 Andricus curvator
CTTCAACCACTGTATTAATTTGAAAATTCGTTAAAATCATTTAAAATTATAAAATTCAACTGCCTGGTTGAAATTTGAATTATTTTGTTAAAACGTCTTTTTCAATATTCAAAATGTTATATGAAAATTCATCTCTGATTGAAAGTTCCTTTTTTCATTTTTCTTCTTTACACAGTTTTCTGTCAAAATAAAAATAAAAGAGGAATTTAATCAGCTTTAATTTTAAAAAAGAATCTCCGAATCGGATTAAAAAAGTGACCCGTAGACCGATTTGCCACAAAAAATCCAGTTTTGTCCTACTGTTTTAACGTCTTGAGGACGTTCTACCTAAAGTCACAGGACAGAGAGATACATTCGAACGACGCTAGTTCGAATCTCGGTGCATGCACTGTTTATTAATTTTTTTCGAATTGACCTTGACCACGCATTCAAGTGAATTCACATTCATTCAATTCGCTCTGTCTCAATTTATCTATTAATTTGTTTAAACCAATTAGAAAACAAGATTCAAACGAATGCAAAAGCTAATTCGCCGCAATTAGTTTTTCAACTGGGATTGTTTTCACATTTTTTATTGGCTTTAAAAAAGTAGAGAGCTTCTCTAATTGTTTCATCCTTGCAAATGTCATTGATGATCAAGCTAGATTAATATGATACCAAGTTAACTGTTAACACGTATCATATATCGTGTATTATCTATTTTTCAAATTGTGCAAATGCCGCGTCATATGTATAGGTTTTAATCGAGCAAATACGCGATTGCGCTAATCTTATCTCAGTTCTAACATTCTTCCAGAAATGAGACGTAACGAAATGTTTAAACGATTAGAACTGATTTTTATTTCAGTCTGGCAATTTCGATTTATTACAATAGTTTTGCAAAATTAATATTTTGTTTTTTTGCGATTTTTTTCGATGAGGAAATTTTTTCAAGCTTTCTGAGCACACTTTTTTCAACATGAAGCTTTTTTCCATTTTGAATTTTTCTATCTCCATGCGCTTGAAACATTAATATAATATAATAAGACCAAATGAACGAAATATTTAAATTGATTGCTTCTCAAACTTGTATTTAATTTTCGTGTTTTTAATTTGCGGTTGATAATCAATTTCGAAAAAAAAAATTATATTATTTTTCCCTTGCGCTTATATAGCTTATAATTACGAAAGTCACGTGCATTAAAGTGATACATGTTCATGAATAAGTATGTTTTGCGATCGCAATGATGTGATATGAAAAATCCACTCGGCATGGTAAGGGGCCATTCATAAGTTACGTAACAGCTCTCGCCGGCCCGCCCCCCCCCCCCCCCCCCCCCCCCCCCCCCCTCAATCAACACTCTTACGTAATATTTTTAACAAATCAACCTTACAGGAAATGCATGTATCCAAAATTATAGTATATACGGTTAAAGTCTAGTAATTTTAGAATAAAAGATTGTACTAATGTTGTAAAGAATTCATATCAGTATAATTAGTTATTAGATTAATATTTTTATTTATTTGCCATCATTCTGTAAAAAATAGCCACAAAACAAAGCTTTTCAGCAATATTTGAAATTATTTCTACCCATAAAACATTCATCTGGTTAAGCTAAGATATTTGAAAAAATTTCAAGGGATTTCAGAGGATTTCTTCTATTTCTCGCTTATCTGCTCCCCTCAGGTGAGGCGCCTTAGTCTTCTTAGTTCGGACTGATTTCTTATTGAAAACTTTGTCACGTTTCTTTGCGAAATTTGCGAACAATTTTTAAGCACTTTTAACGGATTTCATGGGATTTTATAAGATTTCAAAGGATTTCAGAAATTTTAAAGGAACTCAATAATGTATTTTCGTAAATTTGTAAGGATCTCAAAGGATTTCACAGAAATTCAAAAATTGCAAGGGATTTCAATGGATATCGTCAGATTTTATGTAATCTCACCGGATTTCAAGGCATCTTATCATATTTTAATGAAATTAAACAAAATACTTGTTCACAATAATTGAGGGATTTCAAATATTTGAAGAGATTTTCAAATATTTAAAAGTATTTCCAAAGATTTAAAAGAATTAAAAAAATTTTAGAGGATTTAAAAAATTCCGAAGAATTTTCAAGCGCTTTAAAAAAGTTGAAGGGATTTCAAAGCATTTAAAAGTTTTTAAAAAATTTCCAAGGATTTTAAAAATTTTAAGTAGAGGTGTGGAGTCGTTTATTCGAATTTTTAATTGGATCATTGGATTTTTCGAAATAAAAAAAAATTTAATTGTACATTAAACCGGCTTCATTTCCTTGGATTATTACATTTTTTTGTTAAAAAATGCATCCAAAAGTCAAGTCGAATCTTCGAAATTCGAATTATTCAAATATTCGTATAAATTGAATTTCAAAGATTCGATTTGACTTTTGGGTTCATTTTTTTTTTACCAAGAAAGGAGTTATTTTGATTTAAAAAAATGTAATAATCCAAGGAAATAAAGCCGGTTTGATGTACAGTTAAATTTGTTTATATTTCGAAAAATCCAATGATCCAAGTGTGTTTGAATTTGTATTAAAAATTCGAATAAACGACTGCACACCTCTAATTTTAAGTCATTTAAAATATGTTATGTGGTTTTAAAGAATTTCGGAAGATTTGGAAGGACTTTATAGAACCTATTTGCTTTTAGAATACTTTAAAAGCTTGTAAGGGGTTTTAAGAGATTTTGTCGGATTTTATCAAATTTCCTAGGATTTGAATAATTTTAAGAGATTTTAAATTCTTTATTTAAGGTATTTTAATGAATTTTCAAGGATATCAAGGAAATGGTATATATATATATATATATATATATATATATATATTCAAAGTATTTCATAGGATTTTAAATAATTCAAGGGATTTCATGTATTTCAAGAAAAATCGGCAGATTTCATGTAACGCGGCATTTCAAGGGATATAAAAATATTCGAAAGATTTTAGGGCATTTTTTAAATACTCCAAGGAATTTAAGTAGATTTGAAATTTCAAAGAATTAAAATTAAAGAATTAAAAAAATTTTAGGGTATTTTAAAAAACTCCATTTCGTGATCTTCTTTTCTAGATTTGATGACAGATTAAACAATAAGTAAAAATATCTAAAACTAAAAAATATTTCAGAAAATGTTATATTCTCGTTTTATATTACATTTTATTAACGTTTATCATGATCGTTCTTCAATAAAATGTTTAGCTTATTTTAGGTCACGCTTAGCTTGTCGAAAAATCCAGTGCTTCTATAATTATTTGTTAATTCAGGTGTTTCGGGTATTAAGGTAACTAAATTGTATTTAATAAGATGAAAATATTTGTAAAAATTACGTAACATATTTGGTGAGTGGGGAGGGTACAAAGCACATTGTTACGTAATTTATGGATAGCCCCTTACCAACTGCGTTTAATGTGGGTTTTAATAATTTTTTTTTGCTTGCAGGGAGCCAAGAAACCGTTCAAGGAGGTGATCAAAGCAAACATCGGAGATGCACATGCAATGGGCCAGAAGCCCATCACATTCCTGCGTCAAGTGTTGGCCCTCACAGTCTCACCAGAGCTTTTGAATGATCCGAAATATCCAGAGGACGCAAAGGAACGAGCGAGGACCCTTCTTGAGGGCTGCAAGGGCGCCAGCGTCGGATCATACTCAGATTCTGCTGGTGTTGAAGTAATCCGAAGACATGTGGCGCAGTACATTCAGGAACGAGATGGCGGAATTCCCAGTGACTACAAGAACATCATGCTCTCGAATGGAGCTTCCGATGCAATCAAAGTGTGCACTTTGTTTACTCAAATTTGTATCTTCCATTTAAATTTGCAATGTAAGTTTGCCTTTCTTTGCAGTCGTTCTTGAAACTCTTCAACGAAAAAGTGGATGGAAAGCCGTCCGGAGTCATGATTCCAATTCCACAGTATCCACTTTATTCCGCTATTCTGGCGGAATTTGGTCTCTCTCAAATCGGCTATTATTTGAACGAAGAAAACAAGTGGTCTCTGGATATTTCTGAACTCGAGAGAGCCTACAAAGAAGCTGAAAAGAAGTCCAAACCTCGAGTTTTGGTTGTAATAAACCCTGGTAACCCAACAGGCCAGGTTTTGACCCGGAAAAATATCGAAGAAGTCATTAAATTCGCACACAAGCATCACCTATTTTTGTTAGCTGACGAAGTTTACCAGACCAATATTTATGACAAGGATTCCTCCTTCTTCGCGTTCAAGAAAGTCTTGATCGAAATGGGCAAGCCTTACTCCGACATGGAGCTGGCATCCTTCATGTCGGTCTCTAAAGGTTTGTATTTCACAGATTTCAGTTAAATCTGGACTCGAAAGACGTTGGCGAACCTGGCGAATTATTGAACTAATTAAATTTGACAATAGGTTACAGCGGTGAGTGTGGTCTTCGCGGCGGATACGCAGAGATTATAAATACAGATCCAAGCGTAATGGCTGTTTTGATGAAGTCGATTTCGGCGATGTTGTGCCCAACTGTTTTGGGGCAAGTGGCAATGGACGTAGTTGTCAATCCTCCAAAACCCAACGAGCCTTCCTACCCACATTTCTTAAAAGAGAAGACTGAAACTCTAGACTCTTTGGCGGAAAGATCCCGCTTAGTGGTTGAAACTCTTAACAGTATTCCTGGAATTAAGGTAAACTACTTGCTTATTACAGATAATACAAGTACCTACCTGATACTTCTGTAATATGAAAAGAATAGATGTTGTGCCCTCTTGTAATTAATACTTTTATACACCGCAGGCATGATTCGCGCGTATTACGTGCCTGTTTTCAGGAACTTAAGTAGCCCTTTATGGCTCAGTGGTGGGAGCAGTACAATAATGGCCTCATTATTGTACTGTACAATAATGGGGCCATTATTATACTGCTCCCACCACTATCCACTATACATTATTGTCCACGTATCATTGGAGCATTGAAGCAATACTTATCGTACATGATAAACCTACAGATAAAGGGAGAGGTACCGAGGGGGGGGGGGGGATTTTGAAATTTTTTGAAAATTTGGAAATTTTTGAAAATTTTGAGAATTTGAAAATTTAAGAAATTTTGTGAAAATTATAGAATTTTTTAAAATTTTTGAAAATTTTGAAAATGTTTGAAAATGTTGGATATTTTTGAAAATTATAGATATTTTCAAAAATTAATCAAATCCCCCAAAAAAATTTAAATTTTCAAAAATATCAAAAATTTTCATATTTTTCAAAAATTTTCAGACGAGCAAATATCAACCGGCTCAGTAAAAATCTTGTTAACCGGCGCTAAAAGTGAATTGTACCGATTCGATTCCCCGCGTCAGACCTCCCCTGTGATACATGATAATCGAAGGCACGAAACTTGCAAATCATGCCCTTGGTGTATAAAGTATAATGTGCACCATGGAACTACGATCGTCTTTACGCCTTGTGTGTTTGCAATACTCGTCTCCGCCTCGCGCTTTGCGCTCGTCTACGACTTGTATTGCAAACTCACACGCGGCGTGTAATGACCGACTTAAGTTCCTTGGCGCACAATGTACTATTATTTACAGCGTTAAAATGTAAATTTGTTTGCAGGTTAATCCATCGATGGGCGCGATGTACGTGTTCCCAAGGATAGACCTTCCTGACAAGGTGATTAAGGATGCGAAAGCCAAAGGCTTGGCACCGGATGCGTTCTACGCATTCAAGCTTCTTGAGGCCACCGGAATTTGTGTCATACCTGGATCTGGTTTTGGACAAAAACCGGGCACATATCACTTTAGGACCACAATTTTGCCTCAGAAAGATATGATCAAGACAATGCTGAATAGTCTCAAGGAATTTCACATAAAGTTCCTAAAAGAATATAGCTAGGCAAATGACAAACTGCGAGAATTGTAAAGCGGAGAAAAATTTAAATATAAGGATATACGTGTTCTAAAATGAATTAGAAGAGCGGGCGAATGCTCCTTTGCGAAGAGGCACTGACTGTGAGATTATATTTATTCTGAATATTGTTTCTTTGTATATAGCACCACGCTCTAATCATATAACGATGTTGTTGTATTGTTGGTACCTGTGCTTGGCATTCATACTGATTAAATTTTATTTTTAAAAAAGTGCACTCGCTGAATCTTAAATTATTGTTTATTCAGCTGAGATTTTCGGCCTGGAATCTTGGTCGCATCACAGAATCTTGGTCGATATATCGATATTTAAAAAAAAACTCTTTAGTAACTGAACTACCATATATATTTACATGTTAGAACTACTCTTATCACTAGTTATTTCAGATTCTAAAGGTCACTCGACAACCTCTCAATTTCCTCTATAAAGAACGTAATGTCAGCGTTGGTCAAAGCCGAATTTTGCAAGACAAGCCTGAAGAAATTCCTCTCTTGTCGTAAGGGTTGGTAGGTGATGAGCATCGAGCCCTTTTTCACCATTCGTTCCTTTACAATCGGTGCCATTTTGTGCAACTCTGTCATTAATTCCTCGCCGTCCAAGTGCCTTTTCGATACAGGAACATACCGGAAGCAAACATTTGTACATTCTGGTTCCATCAGCAGCTTCCACCCACTTCGATTTCTGATCAGTTCTGTAAAGTACCGAGAGAGCTCAAAAATTCTATTTACGTGCTTTTCAAAACCCTTTGAACCTTTCGCCTTCCACATGAACCAGAATTTCAGAACATCAGCTCTGCGACCACACTGGATGTGTTTATCTCCGACATCGTAGGACGTGTCGTAGAATTTGTCCTTTTGGAATAAATAAGTGGCCTTCGACCCATGAGCTGATTGCAGCAAATTTTCGTGCTTCAGAAGAAGAGTCGAACATTGCTGGGGAGCCGTCAACATTTTGTGTGGGTTCCACGTGATAGAGTCGGCAAACTGGACTCCTTCGAGCAGGTGACGATGCTTCCTAAAAAGAATGACAAATTAGAATCAAACTAAATTGTATTATGAACAAATTGTATCAACTTAATTAAATTACGTTTGCGTTGAATAATAATTGTGCAAGAAATTGTTGGTAAATTAGGGTCCCATAAATCTTGTATATTTCAATCATTTTTAATAAGTTACGGGCATGTACTCAAGTATCACGCAATCATTTCTTTTCAACAAGTGATTCATGAATTACTAAATCGATCCTGTCCCAAATTCTCATATCTGTCCTCGTTTTCAGCTTTCTCCGAACCAGCATTATCGGAAGAAAGCTCTTCTGATGCTGCGTCGCCCTCAAGACCTAGAAAACTTGCAGAAAGCTTGCCTCTCTCAATTTGTGATTCCTCATCTGACGAGGAGACACAAGTTCATATCGATTTGAAAATGGCAGTGTTTCAAGTACTCCATAAGAAAAGAGAGGTAGAAAATTGTCTTTACGTAACGCAGGCATGATTTACGTTTTTTATCGGCGTCTTTTCAGTTCTGAAAGTAGCCGTTTACACAACAGGAGGAGGGACAGCGAATGCACACAAGCGGAGTGGTGCGAAATACGATTACGATCATAATCATGATAACTTGTAAATCATACCTGTGTTACATAAAATATCGTGTGCACCAAGGAGGCGAACGTCTTTTTATCCTCCTAGGTACACAATATATTAGGGTCATGAAGCCAAACATATACACCCCGGGACCTTGATTCAGGCTGATGGGCGTGAACTCGGGTTGCTGTACAGAGAGTTTCTGCTGATTAAGGTTACAATTAAGCACTACGAGGAACGGACAACTTTTCACCATGCCGATGGAGCGCAAAGACTTATATAGAATCTCTAGAGGAAGTCCTCAATAAAATGAAGCTCTTCTGCGGACTGCATAGAACTATGCATCCACAGATCAAAGATGCTGTTGAGGAGGTTGCCGACTATGGAACGCCCCAAAATGTACAACAAGTTGTAGTATGGCCAAAGCTCTGATTACTCTTGGCTATTTAGGAGCTGTGGAAGAAGGTATGAGTTGAGAGGGAAACGTGACGGGCGTCCAGAGCCAAAATCACGAATAGCGCGACGCAAACGGAGGACGTTAGGCCGACAATGAGACCAAAGAATGCAGCCACCGTGATTTCAGGGAAGTCGATACCTACCATGAACCCCATAGATGCTAACGCGTCCAAAACGACGATGAAGTATCTCAAGACTCGGATGGATGGAGCAGGGACACCAACCAAGAGGAGCGATGAAAAACAGGAGATACGTGCAACCAAGAGGACGAAGCTGCGAGGCTTCCCTGGACAGGACACCTAAGATTATGTGGGTGTCCTGTAGACTGTAGAGTAAGAAAGAAAGTGGTGGGCGTCAAATGCTACTGTTTCTAGGGATATGGACACCTCGCAACACAGTGCGAGGGTTCCAGCAGGACCAAAAGCTGTTGGAGGTGCGGCAATGAGGTCCACAGGGGTCAGAAATTCGCCAAACACGCCACAGTGCTACCTCTACTACAATGGAGAACAAACGCCAGACCGACCAATTCCCGGGAACGCTGAATTTTTTTGTCTTCAGGGAGGCAGCCCCAAAGAGGATGCTGAGAAAAGCCGCAAGATGATCAACCATAAGGACACTGATGCATGACACAGTGAGCCTAAGTAGTCAGTGGCCCTAAAGTAATGCGTAAGCTGTTCCAAAGTCTGACTCGACAGGGGAGGTGTGTTCACTGGGCAGTACTTCCGTGAATCCCACTTTCCGTGCGCAAATGCAGTAAAGAAATTCAAGAACCACAAATAAGCTACCGTACTGGACATGGCTCGTAAATTTTGTTTGGTATTGACTGAATATGCTTTTTTTAATGTCCAGTACAGTGGCCACTCAAGGAATAAAATTAATAGAAAAGAGACATTACACTGATGTATTGGATAGTCTACTTATTGCTAAAGTATTTGCGGCGAATATAAATGTACGTTCGTCTTTTATGAGTGTTGTGCATGGAATCCATAAAATTTTCTACGTCTATATTTATTATATATAAAAGCAATTCTTTCCCTATTGCATATAAACTGCAGCCCAGAAATATATGAGAAACCTGTTTCCAATCACTTACGAAACTGGAAATTTAATTGCTGACCCAAAAGATAAAACTAGTTTATCAATTTATCATAGATCCAAACTTACTATCAATTTTTCATACAAAAAACGCTCATGCTGAATGCATTTTCCACGTCTACAGGAAAATATTGAATAAACGCAAATTCAAATGTTTCTAAAATTTCAACAAGTTTCACAATCTTTTCTTACAGATCTGATGATAACTTTGCGGAAAAATGTTCTTTTCCTTGGTTGACGGTAGCACAAAACTTCGACTGCTAACAAGGTTTTACAGCAAAAATGTCCTTAATATTTAGAGACTCACCTTGACATCAAGGCACCTCCACCCCAGGCAGCATCAACGTGGAACCACATTTGGTACTTTTCACAAATCTTGGATATTTCCAGAAGAGGATCAAAAGCTCCAAGAACAGTCGTGCCAGCAGTTGAAGAGACCATGAGCGGAACAGCGCCTTCTTCAAGAGTTTTCTTGACCTGTTTTTCAAGATCATTCATGCACATTTTCCCCCTGGCATCAACTTTCACAGACAGGACATTATTCGTCCCAAGTCCCATGAAGGCTGCGAGCTTCTTCACCGAGTAGTGAGCATCCTCGGAAGTAAAAATGACGAGTCTTGGTAGTTGAAAAACACCAGTTTCTTTTATTCTTGGGAACTTGTAGTGTCTCGCAAGGTTGATGGCTATTCCGTTGGCCATGGAACCACCTGGGGAAAAAATGCCGTCGCCTTTTCCGTCTTTCCATCCGACTATTCGCCTCATTTCCTTCAAGACTTCTTCTTCCATAAGAGAAAATACAGGTGATACTTCGTAGGTGTAGACTGATGGATTCAAAGCGTCGGTAAGCCATTGACCCACAAGACCATAAGCATCCATACCGGAAAAAAGTTGATTTACGAAATGTGGATGGCCCGTTTTTACGCTGTATTTTATCACATTTCTGGCCAGATTGATGAGATCCTCGTGGGTCACACCCTCGTCGCAAATTTTCAGATTCATCAGAGACTTCAGGGTTGCCGGTTCCACCCATTCTACCACTTGGTTCTTCCTCGAGGTTCCCTAAACAAATATTAATCAAATTAAACGTTTATTTCGTATCAGTACAATTTTTTTCATTGATGATATTAATTCAATTACGATTCAACACCTCTATATAACTTGATAAAAACGGGAAGGAATGTTCTCACGAACAACTTTTTTGTTTAAAGCGCACCGCCCGATATTGCGTAGATGACAAAAAAAGACCGAAACTAGATTCCAAGAGCAATTAATTTTTTAAACGTATTATCTGAATGACAATTAACTCACTCAATCAAGCCTATAAATCCAGTTTTTCTTTAATGTTTTCACGACCTTGTCTTAATGATTGTAGAAAGTTTAGAGCGTGAATTTCAGTATTTTACGCAATGCATATATTGCACTACGTGAAAATTACAATTTAGCCTTAATTCAATTCCCCAAATTGTTATAATTATAGAGATTTTTCAAATTTTGTAAGATGATCCAAATATCAGAAAAATGTATTAAAAAAAAACACTCTTTCAATTTGAAAGTAGATGAAATAATGTTACAAATAAATTAATGCTTGTAATCTAACTGGAATGAAGTTAATCATTTAATTGAAAGTAGAATACCAATCAGCAGGTGATTGACAAAGAATTTTCTTGTTTTACTTCAGGTCATGGAAAGTCTTTGTAAGTATAGTGTTTAAATGAAGCAAGTTTATATTATCTTTAGATGACATCATTGAAACTTGGCCAACGATTTCCTTTAATGTTGCCAGGGACAATGTAGGTTCAACGGCCCAGCAGCAGTTTTAGTTTTATTTCAAAATTAAGCCCTGATTTTCAATATATTTTTTTTTTATTTTCGTCTATTTTTCGCAAAAAATTAATAATTCAGACACGAGGAACCAATATTATATATTTATAAAGGAATATTGTAACATTTTAATTTTGTTTACTCAGGTTTTTTTTCGTATGTTTGCCGATTAAAGCCAAGGATCTGATAATAATTAGTATGATTTATTCATAAAGCTGAGCTCTTCAATTACTACGAGTTTTGTATTTATAAACTGAGTTTGTTCACTTCATAAAAAAGCGATAATAGTCGTATTTTTTAAATTCTAGTATATATAACGGTAGTTGCGTAATTTTTTCAGGCGTATAATTTATAGGCATTTTTAATTCAATTCAAAAAACAAACAATTCAAAAAGGGGCTAAACAAAACAGAAAAATTTTTTTATTGAATTTGTCGATTCCTAATAATTTCCTGCGTCGATTATAGATTTCGTTTTTTTTAAACAAAATTATAATTAAATATAGAATTGATATGTGCAAGCGATTTTTGAATTGCTATTGTTTAAAATTGTATGTTAATACAAATAGCGAAAAAATTTCGATTTTTTCCATTTTCTTCTATCTTTTTGTAAGCAACTTTCCTACACTCAGGATCTCGTGGATTTATGGCGCAGGGGTGTGTTGAAGCGAAAAAGTTTTGATCAGTAATGTTATTTGTTATAAACAAATTATAATATCAAATGGTGAACATTATCGAGTGTTCGTTTTCAAAATAATATTTTAGCGATAAAATTACTTGCTTTTATTTACAATTAAGGTTATACTTGATCACGATACTATTTGTTAATTTTATAAACAAATTATATAATAAGTTATATAAAAAAATACTGTGGACATCTATAGGCAGAGAAAATCACTTTTTCTTAATCTTCCCTAAATTATGTTGCCAGTAATTTTTAGTTGCTTGTTTATAAAATTAAAAAAGAATATCAAATTACAAATTTGTGTTACTATAAGCTTTACTGCTAACATCACTTAACAATAATTAAGATAAAAATGATTTCTTTCTGCTTTTAAAAATCCACACTGGGCATTTGTTTATATAATTTGTTTATAAAATTAACAAATAATATCGAATGACACATTTTTATGAAAAATTACACCTTGTCGATAAAAGCAAATAATTTTATCGCCAAAATATTACTTTGAAAAAGAAAGAGTCGATAATGTTCACCGTTTGATATTATAATTTGTTTATAACAAATAACATTACTTATCAAAACTTTTTTGCCTCAACACACCCCTGCGCATTAAATGCACGAGACTCTGAGCATAGAAAAGTTGTTTACAAAGACAAAAAGGAGAGAATAAACGTTTTTTCGCTATTTGCATTAACATACAATTTTAAACACCAACAATTCAAAAATCGCTTAAGAAATATTTATATTAAAAAAGTAAATAAAGTTCTATAATTATACGCTACGCCTGCAAAAATCATTAAAATTCAATCAGCGGTTTGGGAGAAATGGTGCTTTCAAAAAAGTCGGGTCTCAAAATTAAAAATCCTTCAAGTCCCTGAATTTTGGAAGACCATTTTAACGACAAACTTGACTCATCCAACACTAAAGTTGAACAAAGCTTCATGAAAATCGCTAGACCCCTCTACAGTTCTGATATTCAGGAAATGGATTGACCCTATTAGACACAATTTCATCAGTACCCTATTTGACATGAACAAGATTAGTAGATAATAATTTTCCTCATTATTTGCGCATTTAATTCGCAAGCTCTCATTTATATTTGTTACTCAAGATTTATTAATCTCTAAATATACAGATAATGATATCACGTTCAACCTAAAATTAAACAATTGAGTTATTTTATCACAGCAATAGCTAAAATTTAGATTTTTTGGAATTTATTCAAGCATGGAAAGACTTTTTGCAAAAAAATGCACCGGAAAACTACACGATCAGAATTTTTAAGAACTTGTATCGTCAAAGTAATGATAATAATTGAACTCTAAACTGAACATTTTATTTTTATCGTGGAAACAGGTAAACTTTGGAATTTGTCCAACTTATCTGAGCGAGAATAAATTATTTTGGATAATTAGAGTGAATTTGAAATTGCAATGACCTACCTCAAAGACAGCCTCGTTGAGAATTAAGTCAACTGACTCCTTGATGAATTGCTCATGCTCTCCCCTCAAAGGTAAACTTCTTAGGGCCTCAGAGAGTTGTTCCTCCTCTCGACAGGAAGAACTGCCGGTACCATTTTGGGAAGCCGTGAAGAGGAGTTTTTCCAGGGAACCATTGGATTTGTTGGGAGTTAATTTTGAGATGGACTCGAAATTTTCGATACCAGTTTCCTGGTCCAAGGATTCTCCCATGGTCTCTTCGTTGGCTGGCATTGATCACTTGGTGGATCGACTCGTTCTGAAACTCCCTCCCCGGCCTCGGCTTCCTTTATACGCTCAAAGTTTGTATCAAGGACAAAACTTGGTTGCGTGCTCCCTCCAAGTTGACGTACATTTACGTATCTCCTAATCGTGTCATAGTTACTGATGCATAGTTATTCTATATACACTTGCCAACGCATTATTCCTCGTGGCGTTGCGTTGCTTTGCGCTGCAGTTAAGATTCTATTGCATTCACTGCAATTATACGTTCTCCAACTTCTCTTCCTGCCCTGCTGCTGCTGCTGTCTTCGCGAGGCCCTCCTCTAATTGCTAACGGGTAATCCCCACTTTTTTCCTCTTCGTTATGTTACTCCTCCACTTTCCTTATGTTTCTGTAGATCGAAGCTTTCCTCTTCGAGTTTCCGGACTTTTAAATTTGCTGACCTGGTGTTTGTGGAGAAACCAACAGGGAAAATTACATTATTATAGGTTTTTCAAGGGGAAACAATTTCATGAGTCACACTCTTAGAGGTCGGATCTTAAAAGTTTCTTTTTCGGGCGAAGGTGGAATGAGAAAACTTTTTTTTTAAACGTTATTTCGACTCTATAAACACGCGGGTATGACAGCAGTTCAGAAGCGCGTTTGTCAATTGGCACAACGTTTCTTCATGAGCATCACTATCAACAACTTATCTTATCATCCATTTTTATGAATCCATCGCTTTTTAAAAAATAAATGCAATCATTATCATGATTGGATTCCTTTTTCAAGAAAATTATTCCATTTAAATTCTATATCGTAATATTCTATTTTATTCAATTCCAAAAGAATATATTTCCTAAATTGACTCAAAATAAATTAATAATCTTAATCTCTGATATAATAATTCGCACAAATACTGATTATCAAATTGTGGCTGAAAGTCAAATATTGACTTTCTGGGCTCGGCTACGAATTCTGATAAATCTTGGTGAAAAACTCTTAGCTTTTACTGAAACTCGAACTATTTTAATGGTGTAAACTTTTTTCAAAACGTACAAAATCATCGATTTTTTTATAATAATGCTCAAATTTTCCAAACTTCTGGCTGAAGTCAGTCAAATAGTGATTTTTCCGAGTACGGCTTTTTTTAAAACGTCAAAAATCAGTCAATCACCAGTTTTTCATATTTTTGATCAAGTTTTTCAAATTCGAAGCGAGGGTCAGTTCAATAGTGCTTTTTCTGGGTCAAGCTACGAATTACAATGAATCTTGTTAAAAAAATGTTAGTTTTTACTGATACTCGGTCTGTTTTAGAGATGCGAATTTTTCTTATATTTGACATCACATCCGTAGATTTCCAATCACAGATTCTCGTCCAAATAAAATCTATTTTCGTTCATTTGATTTGCGCAATGTGATTCACGTGTATATCACATGTGTAACATCCCGTCGTAAGACGATACTGAGTTTTTAAACTTTGAGTGCCTCATAAATATTGTTAAAAATTTCCACAACATAAAATTGTCTTTGCAACCCACGCTGTTGAATTGCGTGAAGCTGATTTATTAACGCTAAGTTATGTTTAGTAAACGTCAAATATCCGCAGTTCTTGTTCGAATAAATAAAAAAAAAATAAAAAACTCAAGTACTTACTAGCAAGGAAAGTGGCATTGCAGAAATCCTTCAACCAATGTAGGTATAAGTAAATGCTCATTTGCGTTTTTTATTCCATCTCCTGACAGACTTCTGTCCTTGCTTAATATCCGAGGAGTTTGAAACAAATCGCGTTCACTATTGCCGGAATCGATACATAGTACAACTTACTAATCATAGATGTATAGTCAGATCCGATATTTCAAGTTTTCGATCAACGACAAATTGTTTTGGCACTGAAATCACAGTCAACTTTCCAGTCTTTTGCAATTGAAAAAGTTTTCAGGTTCATTACCTAATGACTGCAGATTTTTATTTTTAAAGATAAAACCCGTACTTTATTCTAAAAAGCAATACTTTCTCCTCGGTCTGTGCGATGAGAATGCGAAAATAAATCATTTGTTTTTAACTTTATCACTGAACTGGTCCAGCAATTCTGCGTTCGTGTGTCTTTCAGATAGATAAAGGTCAAAGTCGGAGACCTGATTGACGAAACAAAAGATCCAATTAATCGAGCGTATGCACATTATGGCAGAGGGAATTGATTATGGAAAAACTCTCGAGTAAAATACGTACTATATTTCTTCCTTATTAATCAGTATAATAATTTGTAGAATGTATAAAGCTCATCATTGTACATGACATTTAGAAGTACTTAGAAATAATTCTAAAATTTCGAGTGTTTGACTAGTATAAATTTTAGATGCACACTTTGGTTCTTGACAAAGACTAAACAGCGATAAAATATTTTTATCTTAATCTATATTGGTAATAAACGAATTACAGTGCTCTCTCAATCAAGCTCATTTTTAATGAGAAATGTAACGATTCACAAATTATTTACAGTATGAAAATAATTTCTTTTTAGTAACGAGTCATATTTTCAAATGTAAATATCTTGAGTACTGCATGACTCTAAATTTACTAGATATCAGAGTACTACAGTATAGTTGTCTCAAGTCGAACTCTTCCGAAAGCCTTTCTCTTATATATAACGTTTTGCTACAGTGAAACATCGAAAGCTCTGAAATACAAATGTTCACTCAGAACTGAATTCAAAGTTCAACTTGAGACATCAAACTATGATTTCACTTTAAGATCACGTGAAAATTAATTAACACTTACAACTCATTCATATATATATATATATTACTCTTAATTGGACGAAAAGTTGATTTGAAAATATTAAATTTACAGCTCAAACGAATTCATACATTCAGAATAGTATCAAATCTTCCTTGAGATTCGATTCTATTTGAAAAATGATTTAACTATATTACTTTAGAGCTGAGCGTGATCTTATCAACAACTGTCACAATTCTTGTTCCGATCCATTTTTTTTCCTTCTTTTTTTTCTTCACTCTATTTTTATTTTATTGCATTTCAATGTCCCTATTTTTTTTGCCTCAGTAAACGAAAATATATTTTTTTAGAAACCTGGAGTCTCTTAAATTCAAAGGAATGTTGCTTATTCTCAGACAGAATTATTTTCGAGGTATATTAAAAACAACAGATTGCTGGTCAATAATACTCGACCACGTGCCGCATTATCTTAAAATTATCTAATACGCTCCGCACTTTTTGATGCGGATTAATGTTCCCTGATCACAACCTCCAGGACAGCCAGCATTTCATTTATTGATGATACTTTTTTTTTCAATCGTATATCGTCCACCCTCTGCATAATTTCAACCAAAATAGGCGCCGCAGTGAGAGCAACGTCTATTTTTTAATAAAAGGCAACAGATGACTCCGAGCGGAAAGAAGAAAATTGCACAGAAGATTCCTAGGCACGTGTAATCATCTTCAAGAACTCCAACCTGGACAACACAAACATCGATTTAACTTTTCTTTGGTAAAAATAAATAAAATAGGGAAAATAAATAAGTATTTTGAAAATATTAATTTTTTTATGTTTATATTTCTGTTTACACAACTTGAACAGTCTATATAGAATTTCCTTGTCAAATAATAGTATACTGTGTACCTAGGTGTGAAACAGTCTCTTTATCCGAGCGTGAGTTTTGCAAAGTCACGCGAGAATAAAAAGACGTTTCACTCCTTGGTACATACGATACTCTGTGTAACAAAGGTATGATTTGCAAGTTTATCACGTCTGAAATTTGAGGTCAGTTTGATGCGGCCATAATGGTACACCGACGACTGCGAATGCGCATAGCATAATTATGAGCCCATAATACTCCTAGGAGTATTATGGACGCATTATTGTACTGCGCGCATGCGCATTCACTCCTGTTAATTGCGTAAACGGCTACTTTCAGAACTAAAAAGGCGCTGATAAAACGCATAAATCCATATAAATCATGCCTGCGTTACACAAAAAACACTACTCACTCGGCAAGCAGGACAGGCGCCAACGAGGATAATTTCAGGAACGATAATCGTCGTGGAAGGTTCTTGTTGATACGAAATAGCAGAGCTCTGGTAATATCCAGGAGGCGGTTGCCACGAAGCCCCTGTAATGCGAAAAATTAAACTCTATATGAAAGTGATACATGACGGAAAAACCGAACCTTTCAGAACGGAAACAAAATCTAGGTATTTGTTTAATATTTTTAAAAAAGATTATAATATAAGAAATACACTTACTAACTAAACCTTATTAGTTAACTTTCTCAACAATCAGAGTTCATTACAACTACCCAGAAACAAAGAACCGATTGGTCTTATTGTAAATCCGCAATCTTAATTATCCTCTTATTCTGGAAAGTTCTTTCCGAAGCTATTCAATTATTTCAATTTCTTTCCGAGATCTGCATCCGATTCATTCCGAAAGTTTCAGATAGAAGATCAATATGACATTTTTAGAAAAAAATATTGTTAATTTCATTTATAACTGATTCGACAGGCCATTTGCACTTCCAGAACCTGCAGAGCCTTTTTTCTAGAGGGTGCGGGGGCACAGACTTATAATATTGAATGGTACAATTTGTACATAGTATAATAATATACTATGTAAAAATTGATAATAAATAATGAATAAAAAATAAATAGTAAATAATGAATAATAAATACAGGTATAAAATTCATACTGCCAAAGATTTCAATGATTACCCAAAAATTTCACAAAGATTTTAAATATTTCAATGATTTCACAAAGATTTCGGGATAGATTTAAAAGACTTCACAAAGACTTTAATAATTTCTCAAAGATTTCACAAATATTGCCGAATATTTCAAATACTGCAAGGAGCTTTAAAGAATCTACAAAGATTGCAATGCTTTCCCAAAGATTTTAAATATTTAACACAGATTTCAAAAATTTCGGATAGATTTAAAAGTCTCCACAAAGACTTCAATGATTATCCAAAGATTTCAATAATTTCACAAATATTTCACAAACATTTCCAAAGATTTGACAAAGGCAGTGATGGGTAAGTTTCTTTTTAAAAGGAACTAGTTATAGTTACCGTTACATCACGAAGAAATCGTTATGGTTACCGATTCGCAAAATGTAACTTTTTCTTAGTTGCATTTCCCAAAAAAAGTAATTATCATTACTTTTTTGGTTACTTTTGTATTTTAGAAATATATATCCAAATTTAATTTTTACAAAAATTTATTCATAACTTTCGAGTGACAGTTGTTACACTTTTTAATGAAAGTCGTAGGTTAGTCATGACGCACATAATATTTCTAAAACAAGGTATATTTTAGAAAATTTTGAATTTCAGCGTGGAACAATAATTTCAGTTTTCCTATTTTCGGCCATAAATCTCTTTGGCGCGGAAAATTAATTATTTATTTCTAAAAGTATTTCTTTAGAATTACCTAGTTACGACTTTCACTTCTAGAAGATTTACAATATTCTAAGACCAACAGAAAATTGTTTAGTAGACGTTGAATATTCAACAAAATATATGAATTTGCAACTAAAAAGGATAAACTTTCAACCAAAACAGACATATCTTCAACAAAATACACGAATTTTCAAATAAAAAAAAAATAAAAAAAGAAATTTCCAAACAAATAGTTGAATCTTTAACTAAACAATATACGTTTTGAACCAAAAATGGAATTGTTAAATTTTTATTTTAAAAAATGACTGTTTAACAAAAAAAATATTAACAAAATAGTACATTTTTCAACAAAAAAGATGAATTTTCAACTAAAATGGTGAATCTTCAAAACAAAAATTTTTTAACAAAAAAGATTTTCATTTCGAATCAGATAGTTGAATTCAACCAAAAAAGGCGAATTTTCAACAAAATAGTGCAATTTGAAACCAAAGAGATGAATTTTCAACCAAGAAGATAATTTTTTTACCAAAAAAAGACCAACTGTTAAGAAAATACATGAATTTTTGTTTTTAATTGAAATAAACAATTTTGAAAGAAAAAAGATCACTTATTTAAAAAAATGTAATAGTTGACATTTCAACCAAAAAAGACCAATTTTCAACATGATTGTTTAATTTTTTACCAAAAAAGACGAATTTAAAAAAATATATCTGAATTTTCAACTAAAAAATATCAATTTCCAACCAAAAATTTCATAGTTGAATTTTCAATTGAAAAAATTAATTTTAAACAAAAAGATAGTTCACATATTCCAACTAAAAAAAAAAATTAATTTCAAATCAAAAACAGATTAATTCAACCAAAAAACAAATTTTCAACAAAATAGTTGAATTTTTAACCGAATGAAATGATTTTCTTTCAAAATTGTTCAATATCAAACCAAATAATTGATTTTTCAACCAAATAATAAAATTTTTAACCAAAAAAGATGATTTTTCAATAAAAATAATAAGCAAAAAAACTGGAATAGTTGAATTTCCGATTAAAAAAATTCTTTATCAACCAAAGAGAAATAAATATTTAACTCTGAAATTATTATTTTTTTATTTCTTTCTAAGGGTTTTTATAGATTTTAGAAAATTTTGAATCCCAGGGTGGTAGAAAAATTTCAATTTTCCTATATTGGGCTATAAATTTCTATGAGTATCTGCCACCGCGATTTGAACAGTGAAAATGAAAACATAATTGGAAAAGCAATAAAACTGATTGATTGTCGTAAAAAAGACTTGTGAAATACCTAGGGCGCGCGGGTACGCTCTCGCGCTTCGCGCTCGTTTTCGTACGCTTAATGCGTACATTTCAACTACATTTTTTCAAATATCATAAATATTGTAACATAAATCGAAAACTGTGATTTAAACCCCTGAGGAACTACAGTCATAAATTGGAACTGAAATTGTTTTCAAAGAAGGTTCTCAAAGAACCTGCGGCTTTGACGATTACATTCTCCTTGCGACATTCGCGCTTCACGCTCGATAATTAGTTTATAGAGTCAGTTCTCTTTGAAAAATAAAACGATAATGTTAATAAAAAAGGTAATTCTTTTTTTAAATTTACTAAATAGAGACATTGAGGATTAAGCCGTATAGGCTTTGATTCCGTTTGTTCAAACTTCAGTTCTAAGACAATGCGACTATGATTAAATAATCTAGAATATTTTTAATTTGTTTTTAATTGAAAAATTTCATCAAGATAATTTGTAAATCTTGTTGAAATTTATTAAAAATAACACTTTTAACTCACATATCTCTTAAAAACACAAATTGCATATTCTTGAAAATGATCTAACTTTTTGAATGTTGGTTTAATTGAAAAATTTCATGAGAATAGTTTCAAAATATATTTCATATCTAGTAGAAATTTGGATTGATATTTCTTCATCTATCAAAAAAAAATATTTTTTTATTCATGTTTTGAAAATTTTCAAAATGTTGAAAAACATATAACTTTTTTTCAATTTTTATCGAAATGAAAAATAGCATGAGGGTAATTTGCAAGTCTTTTTGTCGTGTACCAGAAACTTTGACAAAAACTCATAAAAAAATTTTGTTTCAAATTTTGAAAAAGCTCTAACTTTTTGAATTTTGGTCTAATCGAAAAATGTGTCTGAAATAATTTCAAAATATATTTTATATCTAGTACATTTTTTAATGAAATTTCTTAATCGAAATGAAACATTTCATTTAGATAATTTGAAAGTATTTTAACCATCTGCAAGAAATTTGCACAAAAATTTCTGAAACTTGAACAAAATTTTTTTTTCAAATTTTGAAAACATACAGACACTGACAAAATTTTATGATTTTCGGACCCTGTGAGATGATAACATTACACTCTCATGAATGAGAATGTAAAAATGTAACTAGTTACCAATTCGTTACTTACTTACAAAAGTAATTTCGTTACCACTATCGTTATCAAAAAAAAAGTAACTATAGTTACAGTAAATAGTTAAAAGGAACTAGTTACTTTTCATCTTTGGACAAAGGTTTCAATGATTTCCGGAAGATTTCATAAAGATCTCACATATATTTCGGATAGATTTAAAAGATTTCACAGAGACTTCTATTATTTTATAAAGATTTCAGATAGGTTTCAAAGATTGAAAAAAATTTCAAATATTTCGCAAAGTTTTCAGTTAAATTTCAAAGATTTCTCAAAGATTTGACAAAGGTTGCAATGATTTTCCGAAGATTTCATAAAGATTTCGGATAGATTTAAAAGATTTCACAAAGACTTCAATTATTTCACAAAGATTCCAGATAAATTGCAAAGATTGAACAAAGCAAGAAAGAATTTCAATGATTTCCAGTTCCGACGATCCCATGAATATAATCATTCGATTTTAGAGAGGGAAATAAAAATACTATGCCCCTCAATGGTCGATTTCTGGGGGGAGGGGATTGCCCCATGTGCCCCCTAGGGCTCCGCCGCCTCATTGCACTTCAATTTTTGAATATATTCGTCAAAATTTGTGATAGAAGAGGGGAGAAAACTTCGTATGCAGATCTCGGAATTAACCTCAAAGAAAATTGTACGCAAACCTATCACCCTGTTGAAAAAATCGCAGTGTTATTTTTAGATGAGGAAAAAACACGAGAAAATCCGCGAGGATTTTCAGAATCCTCAAGGAAAACAGCGAGTCAGTCAATTAATCCTCGCGGTTTTCCTCGTTTTGTCGAGAATTTTTTCAATACCCAGTAAGAAGGCTTGCATTGATCGGGATTAAAAAATGGAATTCACTTGAATACCTCATTTTTCCGGGCGTCTCCTAAGCCGTTGGGGAAATAGGTATGAGAAAAATCAATCCCCTTGAATGCACATTCAGAAATTGAACAGAACAATACTGAAAGGAATTAAAAAATACGAAAATCCGTATCAGGATCAATGAATTGAATCCCTGCCAAAGCAATTCAAGTTAAATTCCAACGAATTCGAATGAATTAGAAACAATTTTAAAAGTCAAAAAAACTTTTATGAATTCAGTAACTTTGAAATGAACTTAGAAAAATTCAAGGGAATTGAAAAGAGTTTTATGAAATGCCTAAGAATTCAAGGTGAGGTTAAAAGACTTCAGGATCAATTAAATAAAAACTATTAAATTTTTTTTTAAATCAATTGAATTAAGTATAATTGAGTAAATTTAGAATAATAATTCAAGTGAAGTAAAAAAATTCAAGGGAATCCCGAAGAATTTAAAAGAATTCAGGGTGAATTTCAAAAAATAATTTCAAATCTTTGAAACCCTACTAATTTCTTACTAAAAAAAATGACTAATGACTACAAAAAATTTCAAAAAATTCAAATGAATTAGAAAAAGTTTTAAAAATCGAAAAAATCCATTTATTTCTGTAAAATTTGAGTGAATTTAGAGGAATTTAAGGAAAACGAGCATAATTCAATGAAATGCAAAAAAATTCAAGTTTAATTAAAAAAAAAATTTTAATGAATTGACAAAAATTTAAAAATATGAAGAAAACTCAAAAATATGAAAAAAAATTTTAAAATATGAAAAAAATCATTGAATTGACTAAGTTTGAAATTAATTTTAGACCAAATTAAAGAGAATTAAAAAGAATTTGATGAAATGCCTAAAAATTTAAGGTGAGTTTTAATGACTTCAAGATGAATTAAACAAAAACTTTTAAAAAAACCATTGACCTGAGTAAAATTGAGTGCATCCAGAACAATTCAAAAAGATATAAAAGAATTCAGGATAAATTAATAAGAATTCAAGGCGAATTCCAAATGAATTGCAAAAAATATTGGAAGATCTCTTTACATTTTTGAAACCCTCACTTCTTGTGAATAAATTCTTTGAAATCCATTAAAATATTAAAATCCCTTAAAATTATTAGAACCCTTGAAAATCCCTTGAAATTGTTCAAATCTCTTGAAAATGCCTTGGAATCTTTTTAAATACCTTAAAATGTTTCAAAGTCTTTGAAATCCCTTCAAACTATTGAAATAAATCAAAAATTTCTGAGAACCGATAAAATTTCCTAAAATATTTTCAATCCTTTGAATCTTTTGAAATCCCTTGAAACTTTTTAAAGCTCTTGAAAATGCATGGGAATCTTTTAAAATACCCTACAATATTTCAAATTTTTTGAAATCTATTAAATTACTGAAATCAATTAACAATTTCTTCATAATCTTTTAAAATAACCTAGAATATTTCTAATCCGTTAAAATCTTTTAAAATACCCTGAAATTTTTTAAAGCTCTAGAAAATGCCAAGGAATTTGAAAATACCTTAGAATATTTCGAATTCTTTCGTCATTTTATCAATTAATCTGCAGAACTAATTATATAAAAACTTGAAAAAAAAACAATTGAATTATGTAAAATTGGGTAAATTTATAAGAATTCAAATGAATTGAAAAATTCAAAAGAATTTCAAAGAATTCAGGATAAATTAATAAGAATTCAGGGTGAAATCCAAAAAATAATTTTAAATCTCTTCAAATCTTTAAAACCCTATGAAATGACTCACTTTTCTTGAATAAACTCTTTGAACTACACTAAAATGTTATTAAATCTCTTAAAATTATTAAAACCAGCCCTATCCTACTCCCCGTGTCTGCAACGGCGTAACGTGCTTCCCTTAGTGATTATAGTTTCTATGTGCAAAATTTTCTCACCAGAGCGCGTTGCACGCGCCACGCTCTACAAAAGCATTGTGCCCATTGTGCTGAACGGTGATTTTCAAAAAGATGTAATGAATCATTTATTTTAATGAGTAAATATGGTGCATTTAAGTGATTTGGTGAGATTCCTATATTTGATATTGACCATAATGTCAATGTCAAAGTGCAAATTCAATGGACACTCGTGTATTGTGCCGAACTGTAAGTCAGGTTATAGTTCACAACCTGTACACGAAAATGAAAAAATTCACTTTTTTTCGGTTCCTTCGGGAAAAGAAAACGTCGAAAAATGGCAAAAAGCGATATTGAGAAAAGATTTTATTTTTAAAAACTACGTACGAAATAAAGACGAAGCGTGTGTTTTTATTAAATTTGTATATTCGGTAGCTTTTTTTTCCTTACAAAATTCCCTAAAATCCTACACGTTGGTTTTAGTTAGAAAGAAATAGTTTAAAAAAATATCTAGTATGTAATGAAAACTTGTTTTATACATAATTCATAAAATATTTAATTTAAAAAAAAAAATAAAAGAAAAGTATTATATGGAATCCTTCAAATTCTTTATCAAAATTAAAATTCTGCATTATTAAACAAAATTAATAAATTTCAATTTCATTTACAGTTAAAGCTTAATTCCTAAAATTCTGTTTATTTTGAAATATCTTTCATCTTTTGCACTGTAGGATTTTGTCGTACAAAGCCTTGTTAAATTTGAGAGCTTCATTTTTACTGTTTAATGACAGGTTGATCCATCTTTTGATAACATTCAGTTAAATTTATACCGTAAGATTTAACATGCGCTAAACTTATCTGGAATTTATCAGAAGGTATGAAATTCAATCAAACCTAAATTAAAAAAAGAATTATGTTTTTAATAGAGCAGTTTCGTAATATAAAGTTTTTATTTCATCTTTTCCGAACTTTAATATTTTAAATATATGAATATCATGTATAGAAAAATCAGCTGAGCAATTCCAGGTCAAATCATCCGAAGAATTTTAGCTATTGTTAGAAATTTTGATGAAAATTTTAGAATTTGTTCCCTCAGGTGTTGAAAGAAAAAATCACAAAATAATTATTGAAAAAATCCAAAAACTTGGAAGATATTCAAAATTGAAAATTTTGGTCCTGTTTTTCTTAACTTTTCATAGCATTGGTGATTTTAGCGATATTAAGGTCGACTTTTTGTAAATTATTCGTAATAAGACGCAGCTTTGAAAATATATTTTTGGAAAAAAAATTTTAAAAACTTCTTTGATTTTTTAAAAACTAATTTTGAATCTGAATATCTGAAAAAAAAACGCTTTTTATTTTCTTCATTTTTTTATGTAGATGGCTTCCAATGTCCTCTACAAGTCCTGTAAATATCAAAATGGGATCTCCCTTAGTTTCCGAGAAATAATTAAAAACGTACGCCAAAACCACGAAGGAATAGTGAATAGACTATTCCTTCCTGGCCAAAAGGACATTGTAAGCTATCTACATATAAAAAATGAAGAAAATGAAAAGTGTTTTTTTTTTTTAGAAATTCAGTTTCAAAATTAGTTTTTGAAAAATCCAAGAAGTTTTTGAAATTTTTCTCTTCAGAAAATATTTTCCAAAGCTGCATCCTATTACGAATAATTTATAAAAAAATAGACCTTAATATCACTGAAATCACCAAAGTTATGAAAGTTTAAGAAAAAAAGGACCACAATTTTCAATTTTGAATATCTCTTAAGCTTTTTTATTACAGAAAAAAATTATTTGGAGGTTTTTCTTTCAAAACCTAAGAGAACGGATTCTAGAATTTTTATAAAAATTACAAACAATAGCTGAAATTCTTCAGATGATTTGACATGGAATTGCTCAGCTTCAAAAAGGTAACGATGAATTCTTGCATAGATATATTTCGTTTATTAAATTTTATATCAGAAAATGTATATCATATTTTATTAAAATTGGAATGTTTGTTAATTTTGATGTGGTTTTTAACATTCATATTTAATAAAAAAAAATTAAATTATAAGATAGAATATTACTGGTTACAATGTATATTGCCGGCCCAGCAATTATTTTGACCTAATTCTAAACGATTTAATTTCACCCAAAACAAAATTTAATTTTCAATGCAAATGAAGCTATATATACTATCAAATTTAATAATTAATAATGAATATGTTTTGTTATATTTTCAAATTTTTAATAAAGTATATATATATATATATATATATATATATATATCCCTTTACATGCGTTTTTATGGCGCACACAGGGCTTAACCAAATTTCTTTCTTTCATTCGTATGAAGCTGAAAAAAATAAAAATGGAAAATATTTCTGTTTAGAAGCTTAAGATTTTTTTATTATTCTTTTTAGAGATTTTTGGGTTTATGGGGATAACATACAAAATATTTAAGAAATTCTTACTGCATATCCACTGTATACATTTTACGTAATTTTATGTGTTCTTTTTCTATTTTATATTATAGTAGATTAATGGAAAAGGTGTATTTTATGTTGTAGAATCATTTTACAAACATTATTTCGCCTCATATTGTTCAAAAACTTCATTATTTTAAATTATTAAATATTTTTCTATTAGTATAATGCATTTATAAAGCGTGCCGCGTGCAGCGCCGCTCTGGTGAGGAAATCTCGCACATACAAACTATAATCACTAAGGAAGCGCCATTTTCTTTTTAGTCGGATAGGGCTGATTAAAACCAATTAAAAATTTCTTGGAATCTTCTAAGATTTCCTAAAATATTTCAAATCCTTTGAAATCCTACAAAATACCTCACTTCTCGTGAAAAAAATGTTTATCCAATAAAATATTATAAAATCCCTGTGAAATTCTATGATATTTCCTGAAATCCTGGAAAATGTATTAAAATACATTGAGAGTTTTAAAAACCCATAAAGTTATTGAAATCTTCGGAAATCTTATAAAATAACGTAAAATCCTTAAAAATATCTTACGACCTCATAAATCCTGTAAAATCGTTTCATATCTTCCGAATTTCTAGAAAATTCTTTATCCTATAATATTTCAAATGCTTCGAAATTCCTTCAAATTAATTAAATTAATTAATAATTCCTTGGATTCTTTTAAAATTCCCTAAAATATTTCAAATTCTTTAAAATCCTACTAAACCACTAAAAACAATTAAAAATTACTTGAAATCTTTTAAAATAACCCAAAATAACCTAAAATATTTTAAATCCTTTGAAATCTCTTGAAATTCGTTAAAGCTCTTAAAAATTCCAATTAATAAAAAATTCATCGGAATCTTTTAAAACTCCCTAAATTATTTCAAAATAAAAGCTCTTGAAAATGCCTTAGAAGTTTTAAAAATACCCTAAAATCTTAAAATCCCTTCAAATTATTGAAATCTATTACAAATTTCTCGGAATTTTTAAAAATAAATCTGAAATATATCAAAAGAATTCAAGACAATTCAGAAATAGGTATAGATCTGAATTAAATAGTGATGAACCCATGAGTTAATTTATTGATAGAAAAGTGACTAATGTGATCTTTTCATTTAAAAAAGTTCCCTGATTTTTGCTATTCTTTTCAAAATGCTCTTGGAAGCTTTGATCTTATTATAAATTTTTTTGAAATTCCTTTAAGGAGCTGCAAATAGGGTACCATAGGGACCAAATCTTGAAAATAGGGTACTTTAGGGACCTTAACTGAATATAGGGTACAATAGGGGATATAGGGACCGGTCTGTGAGGTCTGTGAAGGGGATTGAAAAGTTTGAGTATGCAAAAGAAGGAATAGAATGGATTGAAATAAAGTAAATTTCAAAACGCTTGGTTGAATTAAAATGGAAATTAACTGTTAGCGAATATTTTATAATTTTTAATTAATAAGTGGCAATTGGGTAGTGAAATAAAGCATTGTAATTGTATTTACTTTTTTTTTAATGGTAGTACTACATTTTAAACATATTGTGAGAAATTTCCTACAGTAATGAGTCGTATTCTATTTTATAGAAAAATGTGTACTACTTATATTCAATAAAATGGATATGTTAATTGCATAAAGACAGATCGAAAATAATTGAAAAGATAAAAAAAAGCATAACAAGGGCAAGTTTAATTGAAGGCACCCAACGTGATTTAACCCAAAGTTCCTTGCAATTTAATTTTTCATTTCGATTTTTAACGTAAATCGTATTATATAATCTTTATTATGCCGATACACATGGCTTAAACAAAAAAAAATACAATTTTTGAACCTAAAAAGTAGATTTTCTAAAAGACGGATAGATGGAAGATTTTGATTTTTGTTGCAAAATAATCAGGAAACTACCCTCGTTCAAAATCTAAAAGAATATTTACAGTGCAATACTGATATACTAAAAATTATTGTAGAATATTTGATGACAATTTTATTTGAGTGCAACCTAGATGTTTTTCATTGATATATAAAAAATAATAGTATTTCTTGTGGTATAACCTAATTATTATCCATCAATTGACTATCTACTCAATTATTTATTCATTTACTATTATCAATTCATTTTCGTTTTGTTTTTATCTTCACTTTCACCTTATTATTAATTTATTATCATTATTACTCTATGTGCATATATTTTTAATTCATTAACTATTTATTTACTACTTTATAAAATTTATACAGTGAACAGTAACCATTTTTTACAATCTTTGATCAGTTAAAGATTTATGTAATTATCATTACAATCCTTAAAATTATTAATTTTAACCACCTTTTCACTGCATTTATAGCTTATACCTTTAAAAAGTAGATTATATTTATTTATATTTTTATTTATTTAAAGATACCAAAAATCTTATTCATACGATTAACGAAAATTGAAACTTTTAAACTGATATTCCAAAAAAATGGATTTAAAATATTTTTAAATATATATTTTCTGAAGATACCAGTGGGAATTAAATTCATTTGAAATATATGCTACATTTTGAAATTCGAAACAATATCATAAAGATTTATTCTGAAGGTATTAGGCATTTTCACTTCAGTCAGCTAACTTCACTTCGTTAACAGCTGAGGGGAAAATAATGGATCAAATGCATGGGATTCGTTCCATTTTTGCCCTGTTGTGTTAATATCTTCGTAGAAACTAATTTTTTCTATATAAGTATATTTGAAAAATAGTTTTTATTTTGTAAGAACTATTTAATGAAATAATAAAATGTAAATAATTATTATTCATTATGAAGATATTACAAAAATAAAGTTTTGTCCCATGCATTTGGTCCATTGTTTCCCCCCTCCGCACTCAACGAAGCGAAGTTAGCTGATGGTTGAAGTGAAAATACCTAATTAGAGGGAATTAAATAAATTTAAAATAAATTCTACTTTGCGGAATTAAAAACAATTCAATATACATATTTTCTGAAAGAAATGGAAGGAATTAAATAAATTTGAAATGTATCCTACTTTAGGAAATTAAAGACAATTAATTATAGATATTTTTTGAAGGTACTGGAAGGAATTAAATGAATGCAAATTTTCTCCTATTTCTGGAACACAAAATAATTCCGAGAGTCGTTGTTGTCGCTATGGGAACTGCCGGGAATTAAATTTTTGGAAAATGTATTACTCTCTTCCGGATTGGAGGTCGGTGGAAGAATCAGGCTTTAAATAGGATAGAAAAATGTTCATTTTTACGCTGAAATCGGAATTTCACAATTCTTTTCAATGCAAGCTTTCTTACTGGGTAGGGTCAGTAATACTGACCAGGGTGGTCACTTCCGATAGTGACCGATTCACTACAATTTTAAATTTAACTTATTCATTGGCCATCTATATTTCGAGAATATGCACTGTATTTGTTCAAAATTGAATTACGCAACAGAATCTGACACTCAGGTATATAACTGGTTTCACTCGCTCGTTGATGTTTACAATTTTTTAATTTTGCGTGAAATATACGAGCATAACCTCAAAAGTTCCGATCCGATTAAAACATGTCAAAAAAGACAAAATTTCTATTCAATCGGACTTTTCTCATTTACGTCTGAATCGGAATTCGCAGACTGAAACCATTTAAATGTTGACGTCCGATTCAAACGCGCGTCCAATTCGCTTTCTCGAAAGAAACCGATTCACTGAAGCAATCGTTTTTTTTTCTTTCTTAGAGGTACAAAAATTAAACGCATACAAGATATCCTACACAATCGCAACTTACAATAATAGATGCGTAAAAGAACTTCACACATATATATCTTACTGTACGCAACCTTTTATCCACAGTCACCTCTTTTATCTGTATTTCTTGGAAAATAATTATTTTACCTTGTGGTGCAGAAGGTGTATAAGGCGGAGGTTTTTCAACTTCAGGGAAAAGCTGGCGCTTTTCCGAAGCCATTTCCTTTAAATTTGTTTTTCAGACTATGACAGAACCACCAGGAACAACCAATTTGAGCAAATTTAATTAACCGCAGCTGATCGTTAGCAGACAGATGAGCAGTTCTGTGAGTCAGACACCTCGGTCACAACTCACACACGTTCACTTTATTGCTTTGAAACTTTGATAGCAATATATGAGAACTCAACAGTGCTAGAACTTTCTTATTTCCTTTTTCACTCACGAATTGCATTTTTAAATCACATGTATATGAAACCCTCCATAAACTAGTCTATTTAAAATTTTAAAAAACTTTTTCTTATAGTCTGCTTTGCAGCTAACAGCTATTTTTCATCGTACCTTTGAGGTAAATGTGCGCCTTACTTTTTCCTCTCACTCAACTCGATGACGCATCGCTTTATCAAATTATTATTTGTGTTCTTCATCTGATATGAAAATCAAGATAATAAATAGATAACAGTTTACTGTCTAATAAAAACATTTTCAAAAACATTAATTCTCTGTATCTCTACTAGAGGGCAACACCATCACCGGGTGGGGGAAGTTCAAGATGGCCACACACAGAGGGCCAAAACATTAACATAAATCGAACGAAACTTTGTTTTTTAAAAACCTTCGTAAGAAATGCTTATTCGTCATCGTATTCTGGAATATTATTCTTTATTTTTCCAGAGCTATTTAATAATTGGCGCATGCGCAGTTCGATTCTTATATACTTTCCACATCAGCGGAATGTACGCGCATGCGCACTTTGCAGATAAGCAACTTTCCGCATCGCGGCAATTCGGGGGCGACGTAGGAACAGCAGCGCTCACCGCTCAGTGTCCAAGCGAACAGCTGATGAGAGGTGTGAGGTTAAAGTCGACGTGTTTAGAGTGCAAGTGAAATTTTCCTTCTCATTGTCAAAAGAAGATGGACTTAAATAAAGATTCGAATCAAACCGGTGAAGAGTGTACTCCACCAGATAGTATTTTAGTTATTTTTATATATTTCGATTTAATTCAATTAAAATTTCGTATTTTTAGAATTTGTTTTCGTTCCGCTGAGGGTTTCACCGCTTACCCCCCAAGCAACTGTAAATATTCTTTCTTTGTCTTTATCTTATTACTTCGAGCCTCAGGCTCATGTTGACAATTTTACACTCGTTGGCAATCGCCTATTTTGCGCACTTGTATCACAAATAGCTATTCTACCAGCAGTGGGACTCCGATACCGTGTCGAAAGTCAAAAATCGAACGGACCTCTTTTTCTAATGTGTGAAGATAGAAAGAGAGGTTCGTTCGATTTTCCACTTCGAAACAGCTTCGGAGTCCCACAGCAGGTGAAATAAACCAAAGATATTATAAGCCTAGATGCGACACCTCACTAGTGAGGTGCCGCATCTAGGTTTATGATATCTTTCAGATATACAACTAGGTGCGATGAATATCAAAACTTCTCTTTCTGTCGTATGAGGTAGACAGAGAGAGTTTGATAATTTTGAAACAATAAGTATGACCTGTCGTCCCAACACCATCGGATCCTCTCAGTCTATCTCATACGATAAACAAAGAGGTTTGGAAACCATCGCTTCGAATTCGACCACATCTCTTTGTCTACCTGACATGGTAGAAAGAGAGGTCCGATCGTTGCAAAGCATTGGAGTCCCACTGCAGGGATGGATAGTGCCTCTTCATTGGTGAAGAATAGAGTTTCACGAGAATTAGGCATTTTCACTTCAACCACCAGCTAACTTGAACCGAAAAATGATTTTTCAACCAAAAAGATTAATTTGCAAGCATCAAGATTAATTTTTAACCAAAAGAGATGAATTTTCAATAAAATAGATGAATTTTGATCCAAATTGTTCATTTTTAAACTGAAGGAGGCGAATTTTTAACGGCAAACGGACAAGTTCAATTTTCGGTTAATCAATTTTTAACGAAAAAAATTGATTTTTATCAAAATAGATTATTTTAAACCAAAGAGATGAATCTTCAACAAACAACGTGAAATGTTATAATTGATATTTCAACAAAAACATAGTTTTAATTAAAAACTGTTGAATTCCACTGAAAAGGGCGGATTTTTAACAAATTATGTGATATATCAAATAAAAAGATTAGTTTTCAACCAAAAATTAAACAAAAACAAATAAAAGACAAATTTTCAAGGAAAGAGAAGAAACTTGAACCGATACAATTTTAATCAAAAATAGTTGAATTCAACAACAAAAAAGACGATTTTTCTCCAAAACAGTTGGTTTAAAAAATTTTAAATGTGGTTTATTTTTACTTTTCGCTGTAAAAAATATAAAACTTTTGTAAGCATGTACTTTGAAACGTTCTTTCAGTAAACAATAATGTTATGTTTTTGAAATTCAGAACTACGCAAGAAAAATTGACCGTACTTAAAATAATCCATTTTTTCTTTTCAAACTGCATAACTGACACTTTGACTCTATTTTACGAATGAACTATAAACTTTTACTGATAATTTGTATAAATAAAGCTATTTTTCATATATTAAATTTGAATTTTCGCAGAACTCGGACCCTCTCTCTACCAATGAGATACTCCTATTCACGCATGCGCAGTATGGCTCCGGGCCTTCGAAGAGAGCGATGAGAGCACGGTCAACGGACTTTGCATCTGCAGTGTCAGCTCGATCTGCAGAATCAAATGTCAAACTCGTCAAACGTAAACGTGTCAAATAAAATGATAAATAATATTTCTATATAAATGCTTTTAATTTTGATATTTTATTTTTGTAAAACAGCAATATTTCCCTGAAATTTTGACATAATCTGATTGTGAGCTAGCAGGATGTTAGCAGAGTATTTTGTGTCAAAGTTTGTGCAATAATTAATTAAATTCTGAATAAATAGAAACTTAGATTTAAAATTATAATCGAATATTCACATCGATGTTTATCTTATTGTCCAGAGGCACTTTGTTTCTAAACCACTTTTAAATTTGAAGTTATCTATCGAGAGATGTCAAAAAATATAAAAACATAAGAACATCAGTATTCCTTTAATGGTTTTTCAGTAGCTTCTATTCTTTTTTACGAAAAATGTGTGAAAAACTTGAAAAATGAGAAAAATCCCGCAATATTTATAAGTGAAATTTGCGCCTCTGGTGGAAGGATTGAAATTCAGAGGACTGGGTCATCAGTTGAGTGTTACACCATGATCGCTACAGCAACAGCACTTGATTGATACTGCTACCACTGCTCATATGTGACAATATGTAAAGTGGAAGAAGAAGGAAGGTGGTTAGGTGCCGTCGACGGAGGAGCGAATCGAATAACAACTCGATCGTCACTTGTTTGTTAGTTCGCTACATCTACATTTTCCTTTTACAAAATTCAATGTTGTCAACGTCTCGTCAGTCGTCTCTCAATGTTTAGCAATTTGCCTTGATCGTTCGGTTTCTGTTGTCCCTTTCCTTTTCCGCGGTGCACGTCCTGCTTTTCGTGACATATCCGGGTTCCCTGCAGCCATGAACGTTATTCGTGAAACGAAATTCCGAGTCGGTATCGCCGCACTCATGTGCTGCAGCTCGAAAATGACAATGGTGACAATTAACCTAATCGAAGCAGGCTGCTTACGTCGTCAAACTACTTTCACGGGATATTTCACCTGTTATTAGATTACTTATCAGCTGGCCTGGCTCCTTCGGCATTGGCAGTGGCATTGGCAGTGGCAGACAAGAGAAATTTTGGGAATTTGAACTGGGGATCAGTGGATTGAGCTGTCACTATTGACGATGCAAAATAATTCAAAAACCAGAGAGATGTTCATCGTTAGAGCTCTTGAAAAAATCCTTGCCGACAGGGATGTCAAAAGGTCGCATCTTTCTCAACTCAGAAAAGCGTGCGAGTCCGCACTCGGTAAGTTTAATAATAATTATTCTTCGTCATTTAAAATTCAGAGAATAATGAGCATATACGCGTATGTAGATGAGACTCTTTGTAACTGAACCTTCCAAATCTGATAGAAAAATCATGCTTATATTGTATATGAGTATGCAATATTTATAATGTTATTATTCAACAAATATGAAACACAATTGGCGCTAAATTTGGCATTTTTATATTCTTTTTCTAGATAAAATTACGTATATTATTTCAAACAGATCTGTCGAGGGCGATTTTTTCCAAAAAATTTCACCAATTTGTTATTTGAGATAATTGTTTATATCTGTAGTATCTACTGTGCTCTGATATTGTCTCAAAACACATAGAATTAGTACATGTACTTTCCTTGAAAACAAAATGTTCATTATAGATTAAATTCCTTGATTTCTTTACTTGTTATAAACAAATTAATGGATAAAACTGATATTTGCTGCAATTTTGGTATTTGGATGCACTATTTATACTGTTTTCTTGGTTAATTTACGTAAAAGTAATAACTAATCATAACTGAGAACTAGAGGAAAACAATTTTTATTGTTGTTAATAATTTTTCTCTAAAAAATAGGCGTGTCACGAAAAACTCGAAAACATTGCTGTCGCTTTTTCTTAATGCCGATTGGGTAATTTAAAAAAACTGGAAGAAAGGAATGTTGCCAAATTCACATACATTATGAAGAATTGAGTTTCAACTGATTAAGATATATTAATTAAAAATTTTATTATTACATTTTCAGTTAAAATAATTAGCTTTCAACTAATAAAAGGAATTTTCAACAAAATAGTTCAATTTTAAACCAAACTGATAAATCGTTGATAAAAAAAATAACAATAGTTGATATTTCCACTAAAAAATTTAATTTGCAATAAAAAAATGTTAAATTAAACCAAAAATACGAATTTTCAACAGAAGAGTTGAATTTTCAATCAAGAAAGATTTTTCAATCAAGAAAGAAAAAAAATCTCGTAAAATATTGAGTTTCTAAGTCATAAAGACGAATTTTTTGAAAAAAAAAGTTTAATTTACAACCAACAATATGCACTTCATACCTAAATAATTGAAATTTCGATTAAAAAAGAAGAGTTTTCAACAAAATAAGTGAATTTTCAAACGAAAAAGATCAATTTTCTAGCAAAAATGAAATAGCTACATTTTTAGTAAAAAAAGTCAATCTTCAGGAACAAAATTTTTTTAAATAAAATTTGTTGAATTTTTAACCGAAGAAATGAACTTTTAACTAGAATGATGTATCTTCAATCAAACAAATAAATTTTTAACCAAATTGTAAAATTTTCAACCAAAAATGTTATACTGCTAACAAAAAAAAAAACACATTTTTAAGAAAATAGATGAATTTTTAAGTAAAAGAGATAAATTTTCAACAATAAATAAAATAGTTTAACTCTAAGCTAGAGAAATAGGTTTTTGATGAAATAAAATAAATTTTTGACGAAATAGTTAAATTTTCAACTAAACAGATGAATTTTCAAATAAAAAAGATTAAATTTTCACAAAAAATAGAACAGTTTAAATTTAAGGTAGATGAATAGGTTTTTTTTATAAAATGAAATAAATCTTCAACGAAATAGTTAAATTGTTAACCAAATAGATGAATTTTCGACTAAAAAAATTTAATATCTATAAAAAAAAATTCGACAAAAAGTTGAATAGTGAAATTTTTAGTTAAAAAAATTAATTTTCAACAATAAAAAAACTAATTTTCAACCAGAGAAGTGAAATTTCAACCAAAAAGATTAATTTTCTACCAAAAAAGAATCATTTTTAACAAAATATATGAATTTTCAACCAGATATCTTGATTCCTAATCGAATTTTCAACATAATAGTTTAGTTATTAACCAAAAAGGTTATATTGCTACAAAAAAAATTCAGCAAAATAGATGAATTTTCAACTAAAAAAGATATATTTTTTACAAAAAACAGAATAGTTTAATTTTAAGTTTGAGAAATAGGTTTTTACCCATATAGAATAATTTTTCAACGAAATATTTAAGTTTTCAACCAAAAAGTTGAGATTTCTATCAAAGAAGAATTTCTGCAAAAAATGAAATAGTTAAATTTTTAGTTAACAAAATTAATTTTCAATAAGAAAAACTAATTTTCTACCAAAAAGAAATAATTTTTATCAAAATACATGATTTTTCAACAAAATATTTTCATTTTTAATGGAATTTTCAACTGAAAAGGTTATATTGCTACCAAAAAAGACAAATTTTCGAGAAAATAGATGATTTTCTAACAAAAAAAGATAAACTTTCAAGAAAAAATAGAATAGTTTAATTTTCAGCTAGAGAAATAAGTTTTTAAGAAAATAAAATAAATGTTGAATGTAATTGTTAAATATACAACAAAACAAATTAATTTTCTACCAAAAAGTCGATTTTTTAACTTAAGATGATAAATGTTCAACCAAACATGGAATATTTCAATTTTCAGTTAAAAAAAAATTATTTAAAAACAAATGTTAACAAAATAGTTAAATACCGAACAAAAAAAAAAAGATTTTTAAAATAAAATGATGAACCATCAAACAAAAAATGAAGTTTTATCAAAGTTGTTCCACTTAGTAGATTTTATTTTAAAGTCATTGTAAATAAATTCACTTATATCGCGTTTCTGGACATAGAAACTGTTTATTTTCCACCGAATAATTTAATTTCATCTCTTACAAGTACTCATACTATATCTCAAAAAAGTACTACCGAAATAGGACTGAGGTATCAGAGTGACCGCAAAACATTATTTTTAAAATTCCCTGAGTTTTCCCTGACAAATTTTTTATTTTCCCTTACCATTTATATTCAAAGAACAGAATTCTAATCCTGTAACATTTTTAACATAGAATCTTTTATAAATGGAATGCTTACAACAATTAAAATTAAAATTTCAAATTTATTTATTTCAACCAAAAAATATGACTTTGTAACACAATAGTTTAATTTTCAACAAGATAGTTTAATGTTTAATTAAATTTTTGAATTTTCAACCTACAAAGATGAATTTTGAAACGAAAGGTCGAATTTTTAGACAAATAATTAAATTTTTTAAAAGACAGTTGAATTTTCAATCCAAAATTACGAATCTTCTGTCCAAATAGACGCATGTTGAAAAAAACAGTTGAATTGCTGATAAAAAAAATGTCTTTTAACAAACGTGCTTGAATTTGCAAGAAAATAATTAAATTTTCAACAAAATAGTTTCAATTTTCAACCAAATACTTGAATTTTCTACCTAAAAGGATGTATTTTCAACCAAAAAGATTAATTTTCAACAGAATATATGAAATTTGATACCACTCTTGGTACTATTGTACCAATTTGGTAGCACTTTTTTGGGATATAAGTCCTATGAGTGCTTGCAAACAAATTTCAAAAAATCTTTTGATTGAAAATTAAACTATTTTGTTGAAAATTTACATTTTCAGGTTAAAAATTAAACTATTATGTTGAAAATTTGTATTTCCAGGTTAAAAATGTAACTGTTTTGTACAATATTCGTCTTTGTAACTTAAAAATTCAAAATTAGTCCGAATTTTTTTTTCTTGAGTAAAAAAACTTTTTCGGTTATAATGTCAACTCTTTTGTTGAAAATTCGTCTTTTTTTGGTTCAAGAGACAAGTGCTTGGTTGAAAATTAATGTTTTGGTTGAGGATTCAACTATCGTGTTGAAAATTCATTTTTTAGGTTGAATTCAACTGTATTTTTATATAAAATTGAAATCTTTTTTCGTTACAATGTCAACTATTACATTTTTTGTTCGAAATTCATATTTTTAGTTTTGAAAATGCAACTACTTGGTTGAAAATGGAACAGCTTTGTTACAAATTAATTTTTTTGGTTTTGAAGATTCAATTATTTTGTTGAAATATCGTCTTTTTGGGTTGAAAATAATATTTTTTTATAATTAAAAATGTATACTATTCCATTTTTGGTAAAAATTCATCTCTTTGGCTGAAAATTGAACAATTTTTTGAAAATTCATCTTTCTTGGTATAAAAATAATTTTCTTGGTTGAAAATAAAACTATTTGGTTGAAAATTGAACAATTTTTTTGAAAATTCGGTTTTGTTTGTATACAATTAATTTTCTTGGTTGAAAATTCGACTATTTGGTTGAAAATTGATCTATGTTGTTGAAAATTAGTTTTTTTATTGGTAAAACATTAATCCTCTCTCTTGAAAATGTATTTCGTTAAAAGTTGAAATTTTTGCTTTCTTGATGGAAATATCATCTTTTTTGAAAATTTATCTTTTCTGGTTGAAAATTTAACTACTTGGGTAAAAGTTAAAGTACTTAAAAAATTTAATTTGTTGTTTTTTGGTTAAAAATTCATCACTTTTTGGTTTAAAATTCATCTCTCTTGGTTCAAAATCATCTTTTTTGTTAAAAATTCATCTCTGGTTGAAAATTTAACATTTTTTTTTGAAAATTCGTCTTTTTTCGTATAAAATTATTTTTCTTGGTTGAAAATTAAACTATTTGGTTGAAAATTAAACTATTTGGTTGAAAATTGAACTATTTTTTTTGAAAAATCGTTTTTAAACTGGTAAAACATTAATCCTCTCTCTGGCAAATTCACTTATTTGGTTAAAAGTTGAAGTTTTTTATTGAAAATTTGTTTTCTTGATAGAAATATCATCTCTTTTGAAAATTTATCTTTTCTGGTTGAAAATTGAACTACTTAGGTGAAAGTTAAACTATTTTGTCAAAACTTAATTTTTTTGTTTGTTAAAAATTCATCACTTTTTAGTTGAAAATTTATCTCTTTTAATTGAAAATTCAACAACTTGTTTAAAAGTTGAACTAAATAGCAATCTTCTGTATGATAATCTTACTCTTGAGATAAAAAGAAATGACCCCACGGCGAAAAACAAATTTCCTATGTTCAAAAATGCAAAATAAGTGAATTTGTTTGCAACAAATATTTATAACAATACCAATTATTGTAAGACGGTAATATCTTGTGTTATGTTAGTAGTTTTGAGATAAAAGCAAATTATTCGGTAGAAAATAAACATTTTATATGTCCAGAAGTGCGCTGTAAGTGGATTTGTTTGTAACAATTATTTATAACAATGACAGTTGCTCTCGTTTAGTTCTTGGCCATAATTAATTATTACTTTTACGTAATTTAAAGACGAAACCAGTGTAAATAATGCATTTAAGTTAAATAAATTGAATCAGCTTCAATTTGAAAAAAGAAACTTAGAAATCGGTTAAGAAATACAATAAACTTGGTTCCTAATTATTCAAAAAAGCTTTTACTACTTGTTTTTATTTCCTTAAACTTTAAATAGATTAATAGATTTAATAGTTTCACGATGATTGATTATAATAAAAGGAGATGTTTCGGGTTTCAATTGTGTGCAAAAACTACGAATCTTGCCGACGTTTCATGAACATTGGCAGTTCAGGTTAGTCCTGAATAAGTGAACTGCAATGCTGATGATACGTCGGCAAGATTCGTACTTTTGCTCACGTTCGAAAAGAGAAACACCTCCTTTTATTGAAATAGATTATTTTTAAAATCATCCCTAATTCTATGCAGAGGATTTGCGCAATGAGATGAAGGAAGTGCCGAATGCTCAGGGCGAAGAAACGATTTCCAACGCACTGCCTCAGCCGAAGAGCGACTCGAGTGTCATTTCTGCCGAAAAGTATTTCCTCCCCTTCGAGCTGGCATGTCAGAGCAAATCCCCAAGAATTGTCGTCACCTCGCTGGACTGTTTGCAAAAGCTGATAGCGTATGGACATCTGACAGGCAGTGTTCCTGACTCCACGGACCCAAGCAAACTTCTGATAGTTCGGATTGTAGAAACAATATGTGCCTGCTTCATGGGCCCACAGACGGACGAGGGGGTGCAACTGCAGATCATCAAAGCCCTCCTCACAGTCATGACCAGTCAGCATGTCGAAGTTCACGAAGGAACAGTTCTGCTGACCATACGTACTGTTTACAATGTATACCTCGCTTCAAGAAATTTAGTCAATCAGACGACGGCTCGTGCCACCCTCACGCAAATGATCAACGTTATTTTTGCCCGAATGGAAACTCAAGCGGTGATGAATTGAATTTATTTCGAAATACTAATATCAGGGTGTCCAGCGACCTTGAAAACCTGGAATTCTCCTTGATTTTTTTAAAACCTTGATAACCTGGAAACCTCCTTGAATTTTTCACGAGAACCTTGAATTTGAATTTTTTTTGCTTTCAAAACAGTTATTTTACTGAAATGTGAAGAGTAATTAAAATCTTTTAGTCTATTTTGAAAGAAAAATATTGTTTAGAAGAAATGTTGATACTGAAAAGTTTTTTATTTATCAAGATATAATTTATCTTTTGTTCATTACAGAATAAATAGATTTCGAGGCACTTTTTCTAGACTGGTGCCAATTATTTTATAGATTACAATTAACAGACTTTAATATTGTGAATAATTCTATAAGTTTTTTATTTCTTCTGCGCTAATACAGAATGTTAATGTATACATTTTTTTGTGATATTCAATTTACAAATTATAAAAATTATTAGTTGAAAATTTCGATGTTAATTCCGTTTCAGAATTATAATGAGCCATGGCCATATGATTTGAAATAATTCAATGATTTCAACGAATACGAAAGGTTTCACAAACAACAATTTAAGAAAGATTTCACAAATATTTCCAAACATTTTACAAAGATTGTAACGATTTTAAAATGGGTATAGTAAACCAGATTTCAAAGATTTCAAACGAGTTCAAAATTTTTTAGAAGATTTCACAAAGATTTCAAATATTTTAATGATTTCAAATGAATACAAAAGATTTCAGAAAAAGTTCACAAATATTTCAAAAATTTAATAAAGATTTTAAAGAAAACAAGAATTTCAAAGATTTCAAAAAGGGTACAGTACACCAGATTTCAAAGATTTTAAACGATTTCAAATTTTTTTAGAAGATTTAAAAATATTTCAAAGAATTAATAAGGATTTCAAAACATTTCGAAGATTTTAAACGATTTCAACATTTTTTAGAAGATTTCAAAATATTTCACAAAGATTTGAAATATTTCAAATGATTTTAAATGAATATAAAGATATCACAAAGATTTCATAAAAAATGTATTAAAGATTTTTAAAAAATACAAGAATTTCAAAGATTTCAAAAAGGTGTAAACCAGATTTCGAAGATTTCACAAAATTTCAAATATTTCAATAATTTCAAACAAATACGAAAGATTTTACAAAGAATTCATAAGGATTTCAACTGATTTCAAGTATTTCAAAGATTTCAAAAAGGGTACAGTACACCAGATTTCAAAGATTTGAAAATATTTCAAAGATTTTAAAGGATTTCAACATGTTTCAGATGATTTAAAAATATTTCACAAGGATTTTAAATATTTCAATGATTTCAAACGAATACAAAATATTTCACAAATATTTCAAAGATTTTATACAAAATCTATTAAAGATTTTTAAAAAATGCAAGAATTTCAAAGATTTCAAAAAGGCTACAGTACACCAGATTTCCAAGATTTTAAACGATTTCAAATTTTTTTAGAAGATTTTAAAAGATTTCACAAATATTTCAAAGAATTAATAAGGATTTCAAAACATTTCAAAACATTTAGAAGATTTTAAACGATTTCAACATTTGTTAGAAGGTTTCAAAAGATTTCACAAAGATTTGAAATATTTCAAATGATTTTAAATTAATATAAAGATTTCAGCAATATTTCAAAGATTTCATAAAAAATTTATGACAGATTTAAAAAAAATTCAAGAATGTCAAAGATTTCAAAAAGGGTACAGTACACCGGATATCAAAGATTTCAAGAAAGTTCCAAGGTTTTAAACGATTTCAAATTTTTTTAGAAGATTTCAAAAGATTTCACAAATATTTCAAAGAATTAATAAGGATTTCAAAAGATTTCAAGATTTTAAACGATTTCGACATTTTTCTAAAGATTTCACAAAGATTTTAAACATTTCATTGAGTTTAAATGGATACAAAAGATTTTACAAATATTTCAAAGATTTTATAAAGATTTCAAGAATTTCAAAACATTAAAAAGATTTTAAACTATTTCCAAATTTTTTAGAAGATTTCACGAAGATTTTAAAATTGTTCAATGATTTCAAACGAATAAAAAAGATTTCAGAAAGATTTCACAAATATTCTAAAGAATTCATGAGGATTTCAAAAGATTGAAAGAATTTCAACAAAAGACACTAAATTTCATAACATTGCAAACATTTTAAACGATTTCAAAAGGTTTCCACATATTTAAGAAGATTTGAAAATATTTCAGTGATTTCAAACGAACACAAAAGGTTTCAAAAACAAATAATAATTCCACAAATATTTCATAGATTTCATGATGATTTCAAAAGCTTTCTTTAAAAACTGTTGGCCGATAAAAAATGAAATAGCTAATTTTTGCATGTATAAAAAACGGTTATTTCATTATTTGATGTAAAAAAAGGAGACCTGGAAAAATTTGATTTCTTGACCTGGAAAACCTGGAAAAGACCTTGAATTTTCTTTCTAAGAATTGCTGGACACCCTGAATATAACAATACAAATTTACTAATTGATTTGTTCCCGCAATTTAGGAAGACGAACACATCAAGTCGGAACTGGAGCAACCCGATGTTTCAGGAAGTTCGGGGACGGAAGCGGAAAGCGAAGCTGTAGTTAGCGAAGAGCCGTTCGCAGAAAACGTGCACGAGGCTCAGAGCATAGTGAAGTCTATTTTAGACGATGTCGTCAATACGGTTGTTCCTGAAGATCCTCCTACCCCGGCTCCTTCAGAAGCAGCAAGTATGGATCAAGTGCCTGCTGACGACAACGCGGACGAGGTGGTTGCCGAGAGCGACAATATGGTCACGGCTAAATTCACGCATGTTTTGCAGAAAGACGCCTTTTTGGTTTTTAGAGCTCTTTGTAAGCTTTCGATGAAACCCTTGCCTGATGGAACTCCAGACCCCAAGTGAGTGTCTCATCTTTCACTCTAATCATACGAAATTCTAATTACTTTCCCAGTGGGAAAGGGCATACGTAGTGTTCTAAAGAGTTTAAGTGCTCGGAGAAATTCTCACGAGCATGAGAATATGCTCGACCTTTATGTGCTTTGAGAATTTAATGAGAATTTTCAATTATGATTTAAAAAATCGGATTTTCTGTCTTTATTAATAATAATTACATTGTTTAATTTTCGCGGAAAATGCATCGCTTGGAAAGGGCGCTAAATTTAAGTGATAAAATAAGACAAAGTAGTAGAAAACATATTATTCGCATTAAACAGTGCCTTCTTCAGGGTTGCTACGATATCCCAATTTTAAATTCTTCTAAGTATAAAACCAACTATACACCTACAAGAGTAATAATGTTAATGAAAAATCATATTTCTAAATATATTTTTAACACTTTTTAGTTGTGTTTTCAAGTTAAAAAGATAAATTTTCAACCAAAGAAATGAATTTTTAACTAAAATGAGGAATCGTCAACCAAAAGTAGTTGAATTTTCAACCCAAAAGATTCATTTTCTACCGAAAAAGACTCATTTTCAACAAAGTACATGAATTTTGATCTAAAAAAAAATTCGTTTTCAACCAAAATTAGAATAGTTAAAATGTCTGAAAAATAAATGTACAACAAAACCAACAAAAAACGAATTTTCAACAAAATATTTTTTTTTTACCCAAAAAAATAATTTTTTAACAAAAAATAGAATTAAATTTTCAGTTAAGACGATCAATTTAAAAAAAAATTAATTCTCAACAAAATAATTCAATTTTAAACAAAAAAGATAAATTTACAAACCAAAAATATAATATTTCAATTTGCAATTAGAAAAGCAAATTAAAAAAAAACGAGTTTTCAGCACAATTAATTAATTTTCAACTAAAGAAGAACGAATTTTCAACCAAAGAAATTAATGTTTAATCACAATGATGAATTTTCTATCAATAAAAAAATGAATTTTCAACTAAATAGTTTTTTTTTCAATGAAAGAAATGAACTCTTAACAAAAAATAGAATAGTTAAATTTTCTACTAAACAGATAATTTTTTAACAAAAAAGATTACATTTCTATCAAAAAAAGTAAATTCTCCACCAAAAATGGAATAGTTAAAGTAAATTTTCAACTAAAATGATGAATCTTCGACTAAAAAGGAAATAATTTTCAACGAAATACATGAATTTGAAACTAAAAGGATCAATTTTCTACCAAAAATAAAGTAGGATAATTTTCAGTCAGTAAAATAAACTTTCAACCAAAAAACAAACGAATTTTCAACAAAACAGTTAAATTTTCAACCAAAGAAATGAATTTTTAACTAAAAAGATGAAATTTCATCTAATGAGAGTACTCTTCTACCAAAAAAATACGGATTTTCAACAAATAGTTGAATTTTAACCTAAAACAGATAAATTTTCAAGTAAAAAAAGGATAGTTAAGTTTTTAATAAAAAAATTAATTTTCAATCAAATTAAAGTAAATTTTTAACGAAACAGTATAATTTTCAATCAAGAAGATTAAATTTCTATCAAAAAAGATAAATTTCCGACAAAAAATGGAACAGTTGCATTTTCAGTTAAAAAAATTAATTCCAAATTAGAAAAAACTGATTTTCAACCAAAAAAGATCAGTTTTTAGTCAAAAAGATGAATTTTCTACCAAAACAGATCAATTTTTAACAAAGTACATGAATTTTCAACCAAATATTTGAATTCTTGAAGGAATTTCCAATCAAAAAGATAAATTAGTCACCAAGAAGATTAAATATTTTCCCACAAATTTTGAATTTTGAATGAAGTACAGGAATTTAAACCTAATAATTTGAATTTACAACTTAAGAAGATAATTTTTGAACCAAACATGTAGGAGTTAAGTTTTCTGTTCAGACAATTTTCATCTAGAAAACATAATTTTCAACAAAATAATTCAATTTTGAACAAAAAAAAGGAGTTTCAACTAAAATGATGAATCATCAACCAAATCATGAATTTTTAACAAAGTAGTTCTACTTCCAACTAAGTAGTTGAATTTTCTTCCAAAAAGATGAGTTCTCAGCGAAACACGTGATATATTATATTTCAACCACAAAAAGGATTTTAATTTTATACCAAAAATAGTTGAATTCAACCAAAAAAGATGAATTTTCTATAAAATGATTTGAATCCTCAACACAATAATAAAATTAATTTGATCTTATATTTATCAGAAATTCCCTAACTCTTTCAGGTTTTCCCTGACATTTCCCGACTTTCTGGAATTACCTGACCTGTAGTAACTCTGTAATAAAGTATATGTTTATTTCACTCTAGAATGTTTTTGTAAAAATATATAAATATATAAATTATTGGGAATTTAAAAACACTAGGTATGAGACTTCTTTGGTACATCAATTGGACATAGACATGGATTTCTTTGGGAGATCCTCAGGATGACGTATTTTTGCCCAGTGGGAAACTATTTCATTTTGAGAACCAGCAAACCGTTTTTCTCACTTTTTATAAACAATTTCATGTCATCTCTTATGAGACACACGCGTTTATATTTAATTGGTTTATTAATTTCTTTGTGGAAAATGTTATCAGAGTGGCAAAATGACCGGGAAATGACTGGGAATTTACTTCTGATCGCAGTAAAATTCGAGTTTTCATTATTTTAATAATTTTTGTCAATTTAGAATAATGATTTCTACTTTGTCTACAGTCGCGGGGCATATAAGTGTGTTTATTAGATTACTGATTTATTTACGGTTTGTGGATCTTAGATTTTTCAGATTTTCTCAGTTTACTCAAATTATAATTCATTATTATTGTTCAAGAGTACTCATTTTTGTTGACACTAGTTAGTAGTTGTTCTCATGCGCCCAAAGAATTTCTATTGCAATAAAAAATTAAGAATATACTTTAAGATATTCGATGTTAATAAATTATTTAACTTATTTATTCACGTGCAACTGTCATTTAATGCACTTGACTCAACCTGGAAAATTTAACAATTTTACCGTCAAAACCAGAGAAATGACATCTTGCTTTTTATTAATTAAAAAGAGAGCTTATCATATGATTTAAAAATTTAACTTTCCTTGAGTCCGATTTTCTATATTTTTATCTATACTTTATGAGAGAAAGAATTTATATTTTTTTCCATTATAAGAAAAACCTTTTGCAAATTTGTTGCTCTGGGAGATTTTTTTTCGCTGACTTAGGTTTGATAATCGAATTGATGATATTCCAAACATACAGAAACAATTATTTTCTCATTTTTTCAACAACAAAAAAAACATATCACGTTTTAGTCGCTTACTTCTCTTTTATCATGGCTTGAACAGGGAATTAAAAAAAATAATTATCGTTTTTATTTTAGGACAGAGAATTTCTGTAAAGAAATATAATTTCACATGGAACAGGGAATTTTTGACATGGAACGGTCATTTTTTTAAAGAATTATAATTCGGATTTAGAAGAAAGGAGTTTAAAAAATCCTTGCTGCAAATCAGAATTCGTCACAATTTAAAAGTTCCATCTTCAAAAAAAAGTGCTTCAAGTAGTTTTTAGAGTTTTTCTGAATTATAATTGAAAATTTTGTTACGTTCGTTGCGAATTTATGTTTTTTTAGTTAAGAATTCAACTACCTGCGATTAAAAGTTAAACTCTTTCGTTAAAAATTAATTTTGTTTGTTTGAAGATTCATCAATTTCATTGAAAATTCATCTATTTTTGAAAATGTAACTACTTTGTTGAAAATAATTTTTTTAACTAAATATTTAACTATTCCAGTAGAAAATTTCATTATTTTGCTGGAAATCCGGTTTTTTAATTAAGAATTAGATTTTTTACGAAAATTCAACTTCTTTTTTTGTAGAAAATTAATCTTTATGATTAAAAATTCATCTTTTTGTTAGGTATAAAATTCACCTATTCCAGTTGAAGCTTCATCATTTTAGTTGGAAATTCATCAGTTTGGTTGAAAATTAATTTCTTCAACTGAAAATTTAACTGTTCCATTTTTGATTGAAAATTAATCTTTTCTACATCAAAATTCAACAATTTGGCTGAAAATTTGTCTTTTTTAATTGAAAATTATCTATTTTGTTTAAAATTCACGTATTTTGTTAAAAAATCTATTTTTTGGGTAGAAAATGATCTTTTTCTTTGAAAGTTAATCTCCTTGTTTAAAAATTTTTCTTTTCAGTGAAAGATTCAAGTATTCCAATTGAGTATTTATCATTTTAGTTGAAAATTCATCTTTTATGTTGGAAATAAAATTACTTGGTTAAAAGTTAAACTCTTTTGTTGAAAACTAATTTTTTGGTTGAAGATTTATTTGAACTAAAAATTCATTTCTTTGGATGAAAAATGAGCTAATTGGTTGAAAACTTAATTATTCAATTTTTGGTTCAAAAATGATCCTTTTTAGTTGAAAATTCATCTTTTTTGGTTGAACATTGATTTTTTTTAAGCTTAATTATTTCAGTTTTGGTTGACAATTTATCTTTTTTTACAAAAAATTAATTTTTTGTTGTTGAAAATTCAACTATTTCACTTGAAGATTCATTGTTTTAGTTAAAAACTCATGCTTTTGGTTTAAAAATCTACTATTCCAGTTGAAGATTCATAGTTTTATTTGAAAATTTATCAGTTAGGTTGAAAATTAATTTTTTAAACTAAAAATGTTACTGTTCTATTTTCTGTTCAGAATTATTATTTTTTTAGTTCAAAATTCAACTATTTGGTTGAATATTTGTCTTTTTTAATTAAAATTCATCTATTTTATGAGAAATTCATGTATTTTGTTGAAAAATTGTATTTTTAGTATAAAATTAATCTTTTTGTTTGAAAATTAATCTTATTGTTTAAAAATTCATCTTTTTGGTTGAAATTCAAGTATTCCAGTTAAATATTCATCATTTTAGATGAAAATTCATCTTTTTGTTTTAAAATTCAACTGTTCCAGTTGAAGAGTCATAATCTTATTTGAAAATACATTTATTTTGCAATGTGTTGCTCTGTCGTGTTAAAGGATGTTTAGAATCAACGTCATGGATTAAAATAAATGTTTGCGTTTAGCGGCAAATATGAATATGTTACTTTTAGTTGCCCGGGAAAATTGAAAAACTTGACCGGGAAAAACCGGGAATGGACCGGGAATTTGAAATCGTCACCCTGGTTATTAATGAAAAATATATCTCTTCAGGTCTCACGAGCTACGATCAAAAATTTTGTCTCTACAATTACTCCTGGGTATTCTACAAAACGCTGGTCCGATTTTAAGGTCCAACGAGATGTTTGTGATTGCAATTAAACAGTATTTGTGTGTGGCGTTGTCGAAAAACGGCGTCTCTTCTGTTCCTGAAGTTTTCGAATTGTCCTTGGCTCTATTCCTCGCTTTACTCGCTCGATTCAAGGTACACTTGAAGATGCAGATAGAAGTATTTTTCAAGGAGATTTTCATGAATATACTCGAGACATCGAGTAGTTCCTTTGAACACAAGTGGATGGTGATCCACGCACTCACTCGCATTTGTGCCGACGCACAAAGTGTCGTGGATATATACGTAAACTATGACTGTGATCTCTCGGCGGCTAACTTATTCGAAAGGTCAGTTGTTGACATTTTTCCTATTTTGCTCTTGGTTCAAATAATCATCATCATTCAGTTGTTGCATCTATTCTCAATCTCGAAACTGTTTCAGGCTTGTTAATGATTTATCAAAAATAGCGCAAGGTCGTCATGCTCTGGAACTGGGCGCTTCTCCTAATCAGGAGAAATCTATGAGGATAAGAGGCCTCGAATGTCTGGTTTCTATTTTGAAGTGCATGGTTGAGTGGAGCAGAGATCTTTACGTGAATCCCAGCATCCCTGCGGAACAACAGTTGCCAACAGAACCTCCTGATCCGCCTCTCGAACCACCTCCCTTGCCACGATATGGAAGTGCTGGTAGCTTGTCTTCTGCGAATTCTAGTCTCGTTGGAAACAAGGAAGTCCCTGACTCTCCGGAACAGTACGAAGTACAAAAACAGCAGAAGGAAGTCTGGGAAGCTGGAATCGAGATGTAAGAACCGCAATACACAAATTTCAGCTTTGAATCTGGGCAATTTTGATTATGTTTTTTCTCTCCAAATCCCTCTCTAGATTCAATCGCAAGCCAAGTAAAGGAATCCAGTATCTTCAGGAGCAGAGTCTTCTGGGCACCTCACCGACCGACATAGGCAGGTGGCTTCACATCGACGAGCGTCTCGACAAAACCGCAATTGGTGACTTCCTCGGCGATCACAATCACAACGTGGTTATGTACAATTACATTGACCAGATGGACTTTGCTCAGCGGGACTTGGTCACTGCCCTCAGGTATTTTCTCGAGGGATTCCGACTTCCCGGAGAAGCTCAGAAGATCGACCGACTAATGGAGAAGTTCGCGAGTCGATACTGCGAGTGCAACCCGAAGTAAGATTTCTACCATTTAAACAAAAACAAAAAAAGAGAGGGATTTAGTTCAGATATTCAAATACGAAACTGTTTCTTCTCTGATACAACACAAGTTTAGATTTATTAACGAGACGTATCTTCTGTCGCAGCAATGGTTTATTCACTAGTGCGGACACAGCCTACGTTTTAGGATTTTCAATCATTATGCTCACCACTGATTTGCATTCGCCTCAGGTGAAAAATAAGATGACCAAAGAGCAGTATATCAAACTAAATCGAAGAATTAGTGACAATGAGGATTTGCCCGAGGAGTACTTGTCAAAAATTTATGACGAGATCGCTGGTAACGAGATCAAAATGAAATCAAATCCAAACAGGCCTGGAAAACAAGGTAGCGAGTAGTCATTTGCGTTTACTCGAAATTATTTCAGATAGGTACTAATGAGGCCTAATGTACCGATTTATCGACAAATTGAATTTCAGTGATATCCAGTGAGAAGAAGCGACGTCTTTTGTGGAATATGGAAATGGAGGTAATTTCGACTGCGGCGAAAAATTTAATGGAATCCGTGAGTCACGTTCAGGCTCCATTTACAACTGCAAAACATCTCGAGCATGTGAGGCCTATGTTTAAGATAGCATGGACTCCTTTCTTGGCTGCTTTCAGTGTGGGCCTTCAGGACTGTGACGATCCTGAAATCGCTTCGTTGTGTTTGGACGGAATCCGCTGTGCGATCAGAATCGCTTGCATCTTTCATATGACGGTGAGTCTTGAACTCTGACAATAAATATTCTTCACAAACAAAATACGGCATACTGCATTATTATTTGTAGCCCATAATGGAACTATGAACAAATTTGTAATAAAGTCAGAGCTTCCAAGAGCCAGGCATTTGTGAAAAAAATAGCAAAAATCAGGGAATTTCTGTCAGAAGTAACCGTAAAAAAATAGGGCTGCCACATACTCACTATTAGTCACTTTGTTTTTCTTAAATCACTTTTTATTAACTTTTTCAAATAAAAACATCACATTAGTCACTTCTTTCAATAATTTAACTCTTGGGTTAATCACTATTCAGTTCAGGTCTATACCTAAATACCTGTTTTAGGGTGTTATTAAAAGTTCTGTGGCATTTTCAAGAGCCTTTAATTTGAAATGTTTTAGGGAATTTGAAACAATTCCAAGGAATTTTTCATTAATTTGAAGGGATTCCCAAGCGTTTGAAATATTTTAGGATAATGCATTTTCTAGAATTTCGAAAGATATGGAACGATTTTAAAGGACCTATAAGGTTCTAAGATATTTCAAAAGATTTCACAGGATTTATAAGATTTCCGAGGATTTCAATGATTTTAAAGCGTTCTGCGTATTTTAATAGACTTTCGAGGATTTGAGAAAATATCATCATAGAATTCCACGGGATTTTATAATATTTTAGTGGATTTTAAAGAATTTATTCACGAGAAGTGAGGTATTTTGTAGGGTATCAAAGATTTCAATATATTTGAAATTAGGTTTGGAATTCATCCGGAATTGTTATTAATTCATCCTAAATTCTTTTAAATTCTTTGGAATTTTTTTAATTCACTTAAATTCTTCTAAATTCACTCAATTTTACTTAATTCAATGGATTTTTTAAAAAATGTTTAAAAAGTTTTAATTTAATTGGTCCTGAACATAAATTGATAAAATGATCAAATGATTTGAAATATCTTCAGGTATTATTTTCAAGAGCTTTAAAAAATTTCGCGGGATTTCAAAAGATATTAAAGGATTTGAAATACCTTAGGAAAATTTAAAAGATTCTCAGAAATTTTTTTATTTATTTCAATAGTTTGAAGGGATTTGAATTTTTTAAAAATATTTAAGGGTATTTTAAAAGATTTCAAGGCATTTTCGAGAGATTTAAACAATTTCAAGGGATTTCCAAGGGTTTTAGTAATTTTAAGGGATTTTAATATTTTAATGGATTCCAAAGAATCTATTCACAAGAAGTGATGGATTTCGTAGGGTTTCAAAGATTTGAAGAGATTTTCAAGTATTTTTTGCAATTCATTTAAAAAATTCGCCCTGAATTCTTATTAGTTTATCCTGAATTATTTTAAATTCTTCTAAATTCACTCAATTTTACTCAATTCAGTGGATTTTTAAAAACTTTTTGTTTGATTCATTGAAGTCTTTAAAACTCCCCTTAAATTTTCAGGCATTTCATGAAATTCTTTTGTCATTCTCTTTATTTTTTCTAAACTTATTTCAAACTTAAATCAATTAATTTTTTCATATTTTTGAATTGTTTTCAATTCACTTCATTGCTTTTTGAAGTAAACTTGATTTTTTTTTATGAATTTCATCGAATTCTCATTTTTCTCAAATTTCTCTAAATTCAGTCAAATTTTACTGGAATCAATCGAATTTTTTCGTTTTTTCAACTGTTTCCAATTCATTTGAATTCTTTTGAATTGTTTAGTCATTTAGTCACTTTTCTGGTTAGAAATTAGTAGGATTTCAAAGATTTGAAGAGATTTGAAATTATTTTTTGGAATTCACCCTGAATTTTTATTAATTTATCCTGAATTCTTTTAAATTTAGGCATTTTATCACATTCTTTTGAATTCTCTTGAATTTTGCTAAGCTCATTTCAAAGTTACTGAATTCAATGAATTTTTTTCATATTTATTCACTTGATTGTTTTTTAAATTCAGTTTCATTTTTTATGAATGTCATTGAATTCTTCTCGTTTCCCTTAAATTCCTCTAAATTCACTCAAGTTTTACTGAAATAAATGGTTTTTTCGATTTTAATAAAATTTTCCATTTAATTGAAATTTTTTTGAATTGTTTTGTAGTCATCAGTCACTTCTTTGGTTGGAAATTAGTAGGGTTTCAAAGATTTGAAGAGATTCGATTTTTTCTTTGGAGTTGACCCTTAATTCGTTTAAATTCTTTTGGAATTCTCTTGATTTTTTTCTGACTTTACTTGAATTCTTCTAAATTCATTCAATTCTATTTAATTCAATTGATTTTTTTGAATTTTTAAAAGCTTATGTTCAATTAATCCTAAATTCTTTGAACCTCACCGTGAATTTTCATGAATTTCATCGAATTCTTCTCGTTTACCTTAAATTTTTCTAAATTCATTCCGATTTTACGGAAATCAATGGCATTTTTTTGATTAAAATTTTTTTTTTTCGATTCATTTGAATTCTTTGGAATTTAACTTGAATTGTTTTCAAGTCTTATGCATTTATCCTGAATTTGTTACCCTTTTTCGCGCGAAAAAAGTACCCTGTGAGCATGACAGAAAGTAATCTTTGGTAATGTTCTAAAGAGTTTAAGTGCTCAGAGAAATTCTCACGAGCATAGGAATATGCTCGACCTTTATGTGCTTTGAGAATTTAATGAGCATTTATGAGCATTTTGAATTAGGATTTAAAAAATCGTATTTTATGTTTTTATTATTAATATTTACATTTTTTAAATTTCGCGGGAAAATGCATCGCTTCAAACTGGAAAGGGTGCTAACTGTAAATGATAAAAGAAGTAAAAGTAATAGAAAACATTTTATTCGCATTAAACAGTGCCTTATTCAGGGTTGCTACAGTATCCCAATTTCTAAATTCTTCTATTAGGTATAAAACCCACCATACACAGCCATACACCTAGAAGATTAATATAATGTTAATGCAAAATAAATTTTGTTACTAAGTATATTTAAAACGCTTTTTAGTTGTGTTTTCAAGTCCAAACGATACATTTTCAACCAAAAAAATCTGCCCGCTTCGCGGGCACATTCTCATAGCGCGCTTCGCGCGCGGCTCGCTTCGCTCGCAAGTTTCAGCGCGCCTAGGGCGCGCACCTTTTGGATCTCGCGCTTCGCGCTCGATTATATGTTTATCTCGCGCTTCGCGCTCGATAATGTATTGACCTCGCGCTGCGCGCTCGGACACATTTGTCGTCTAGGTTTTCACACTTCGTGTCCTCGCTAGTGCGCGCTTCGCGGGCTAATACTCTCTTAAAGCTTCATCGTTATGACCTGCTTTTGGTTTAATTATGTCAGTTTTACATAAAAAGAAGAACTAATTTACTTAAGGTTCTATCGACCTTAAGGAACACATTCTCATCACGACACTCGCGCTTCGCGCTCGATATTTCGTTTGATCATCATGTGAACCTCGCGCTTCACGCTCGTTTCTGTTCATCGTATAATAGAAACCCAAAAGTTCGCAACGACCATATGTTATGTTCAATCTTCTTCAGATAAAAATGACTAAAGTTGTATTTGATTTAAAATGAAGAAGGTAATTCCTTTACTTTAGCGTATATTTCCGTATCTTTATAATAAATCCTACAATCAGAAAGATTTTTTTCCAACTATCTGAAAAGGGGAGAAAAGAAGTATTTAAGTCGTTTTTGGAACATATATCTTGCTTTTTCATTCACAATCACACCGACCCCTTGACTACCATGTGATTCCCTATCTACTTCTGACCATATTTCAAAACCGCTTTTCAACACCCCATTTTCTATGTTTGTACTTTCGCATCCCTTTTTCTTTGTCTCAGGTACACATAAAATATCTAGTTTCCTAGCATGCATAGTTTCTCGTAGTTCTCTTACTTTAAGATCATTCACTCCTCTAGCATTCCAAACACCCAGTCTCCATTCATCGCCTGAAACTCAAACTTTACGTTTACCGTGTGTATGCATTTAGTCAATCAAAGTTTCAGTCCAGTCCGAGGCTACTTTATTGTTTGTATTGTTCATGTTTAGATTGTACACCCAACTACCACCTTTATGCGCGAAATTTGTTTTGCGAGTTGAAGTCATGTCCAAGTCAAGTAGTGATTCACCGTATAGTGGAGAGTCCAGCTCTAACGTCAGTCCCACGAAAACTTCTGTCAGGGGGGGGGGGGGGGGGGGCCCAGGGGGATGAAAAGAAAAAACGAGGTTCAAAATAACTTGTAGCTGGCAATTCTGAACCGATTTTGGATTTTTTTCTTAAGAAAATTGAGCATCAAATTTTGAAGAGATTTATGTCGTCTAATTTTTGAATTTTTTTTTTGTTTAAACTTTTATGTTAATGCAAAGAGTGAATAAAAAGTCGACTTTTTCGTTTTTTTTGTTTATCTTGGTGAAAATTTTTTTTCTATGATCAGCATTCCGAGACTTTATGCACGGGGGTAGCTGAAAGCAAAAAAAAATAATGCATTGTTAAGTTGATTGTTATGAACAAATTAACTTAACAAATAGTCTACTGTATGGATTCTTCGTTTGCAAAGTAAATTTTTGCGTTAAAATTACTTGCTTCCATCGAAAAAATAATATTTTAAGATAAAAATTTGACATCCAATATTTTTAAATAATTTTATAAACAAATTATATAAACAAAAGCCTAGTGTGGACATTTAAAGGCATACAAAAATCATTTTTTCACTTAATTTTTCTCAAATTATATTTCCAGTGATGTTTGATTATGGAAAATTATATTTGGGTATTTTTCAATAATTTTATAAACAAATTATATAAACAAATGCCTAGTGTGGACATTTAAAGGAAGAAAGAAATCGCTTCTTCTCTTAATTTTCCTCAAATTATATCGCCAGTGATATTTAATGATGGAAAATTATCATCCGATATTTTTCATTAATTTTATAAACAAATTATATAAATAAATGTCCAGTGTGGACATTTAAAGGCAAAACGAAATCGTTTTTTTTTCCATAGTTTTCCTCAAATTATGTCGCCAGTGATGTTTAATGATGGAAAATTAACATACGATATTTTTTAAAGATTTTATGAACAAATTATATAAACAAATTCCTAGTGTGGACATTCAAAGGCCGAAAGAAATCGCTTTTTCTCTTAAATTTCCACAAATTACGTCGCCAGTGATGTTTAGTGATGGAAAATTATCATCCGATATTTTTGTATTAATTTCATAAACAAATTATATAAACAAATGGCCAGTGTGGCTACAATGGACTCTGGAGCTCCTTATCTCAGATTAAAAACTTAGGAATTAAAACTTGTTCGCGACTAATCAATGGAATCTTAGGAAATTGACAAAGGATTATGATACATAGCAATTGTATACTTATTGTTATTGTACAAATTTCCATCTTTAACAATTCCTAAGGATAATACATTACGAAAATTGAAAGAAGCAACAATTACCAAAAAATTACATCACTGGCAACATACTTTGAGGCTAGTTGCGAAAAAACGAACGTTTTCTGACTTTAAACATCCACACTAGGTATTTGTTTACAAAATTAATAAAAATTATTGGATGATAATTTTTCATCATTAAACCTCACTGGCGACATCATTTGAGGAAAATTCGGAAAAAAAGGATTTTTTTCGACCTCTAAATGACCAAGTTATAAATTTGATTATATAATTTGTTTATCAAATTAATAAAAAATATTGGATGATAATTTCCCATCATTAAACATCACTGGCGACATCATTTAAGGAAAATTAGGGGAAAAAAATTTTCTTTCTGCCTTTAAATGTCCACACTGGCCATTTGTTTATATAATTTGTTTATAAAATCTATAAAAAATGTCGAATGATAATTTTCCATCATTAAATATTACTGGCGATATAATTTGAAGAAAATTAAGAGAAAAACGATTTCTTTCTGCCTTCAAATGTCCACACTAGGCATTTGTTTATATAATTTGTTTATAAAATTATAAAAAATATCGAAAGATAATTTTCCATCATTAAACATCACTGGAGATATAATTTGAGAAAAATTAAGTGATAAAACGATTTTTGTCTGCCTTTAAATATCCACACTAGGTATTTGTTTATATAATTTGTTTACAAAATGAATAAAAAATATCGGATGATAATTTTCCATCATTAAACCTCACTGGCGACATCATTTAAGGAAAATTAGGGGGAAAAAAATTTCTTTCTGCCTTTAAATGTCCACACTGGCCATTTGTTTATATAGTTTGTTTATAAAATCTATAAAAAATGTCAGATGATAATTTTCCATCATTAAATATCACTGGCGATATCATTTGAGGAAAATTCAGAGAAAAAACGATTTCTTTCTGCCTTTAAATGTCCACACTAGGCATTTGTTTATATAATTTGTTTATAAAATTAATAAAAAATATCAGATGTCAAATTTTCATGGTCAGGTATTATTTTTTTGATGAAAGCGAGTAATTTCAAAGCAAATATTTACTTTGCAAACGAAGAATCCATAGTGTAGAATATTTGTTAAGTTAATTTTTTTATAACAATCAACTTAACAATGTCATCATTTTTTTTTGCTTTCAACTACCCCCGTGCATAAAGTCTGGCAATGCTGATCATAGAAAAAAAAATTTCACGAAGATAAACAAAAAAAACGAAAAAATCGACTTTTTATTCACTCTTTGCATTAACAT